>MKEJ01017395.1:0-12643 GCA_001753735.1 Embelia ribes
AAAAAAAAAATAAAAAAAATCACAGCGAAGTAAAAAGTTAGATAAAAGAAAAACTTTAACACATATATATAAGTGTGTTAATGCAGATATGATTTAATTGAAAGATTAAGGAGAGAGAGAGAGATGGGTACATTTATATCTTCACCTTTGTATGCATTTTCCAGGAGATTCATTACTGAATACTAGGGTGTAAACGAGTCGTATTGAGCTTGTGGCTATTCCGGCTTGGCTGGTGGGCCATGAGCCTTAAACTTAAAAAAGCAGTAGCTTGCCCTATTTTATAGTAACATGAGCCTGCTCTAGTTTGTTTAATTCTTTTATAGTTACATAAGCTTGCTCTAGTTTGTTTAAACTTACAAAAAAAAGTAACTGCAGAAGAAGAAATAGGTAATTGTATTCCTTGTGATGGAGGCAAAGCAGAAGTAATTGTTTCTTCTTGTAGATTTTCCCAAGATTTTTGCACAGTAAGGATTTCTTTTTCTTGTTTATCAAGATAAAATGAGAAAAACAATTTTACAAAAACTGTATAATCACTAGTTATTCCATATAGGAATAATGTTCGTTTTTGAAATAATGTAATTCTTCTTCAGAAAATTTATTAAAAAATCACTGATAAAATTTATCATATTGTGGTAGAAATTTTTTTTATTAATAATTTGTCAAATATGCTTCCTGGTTATAAACTGATCATTAAGGAGAAAACTCGTCTAGGAAGCAGTAGGGGATTCCCTGAAGGGTTTTTTCTTTTGGTAAATTTCATGAATAACTTGATTGTGATTTATTTTAATTGTTTCAGCAGTCTCTATTTTTTTCTCTATCAATTTGATAAGTGGATGCCTTATTAGGAGCTAACGGAATAGTATGAGAGCATGATCTAGGAGAGAAAGTTATTGGCATCTTAACTATATATGTAACATCCTTGAAATTCGGAATTAATTTTTTGCTTTAAGTGCTGATATGGCGTGTGGCATTGTACACTTCATGTGACATATATATAATATCAAGTGTTGTACATTTGCATTGTAACATGCATTAGTGTAGAGTATTTTTATAAATGTAGCATATTGTGTGGGCATATGTATGGAGATTTATATGCATTAGTGTACCATTAAGTGGGGCATTATAGGTGTGGTATAGTATGGAATTGAATGTGTTATATGTGTAAGTGTATAAGAATATACATATGAGAATATATACATATAAAGTATGTGGGGAGTATGTGTAAGTGTAGAGTATATGTATATGTATGTGGTATATGTGTAAAGTGAGGTTTGAAAGTCAATCTTTGTTAACAGAAAATAGAGCATCTGAAGGTCTGTTCAATAGTCTGAACCGTTGGACAAGCCGTCGGACATATGGTTCCAGGGTTTGTTACTTTGGCCAAAAATTTGTAATTTTTCGAAGTGTCTCCCTTGTGTCCGGAGGGTGGTCCATAGTCGGACAGGTGACTCAAGGTCGTTGGACGTAACAGATAGCGTAAACCCCACTTTTTTTTTACTTTTTAAATACTTTTTGACCCCTTTTCTCCATTATTTCAGCCAAAAGGGAAAGTTAGAGTGAGAAAGTGTGGTGAGTGGTAAAAAAGGGATTAGAGACTTCTCGGCTTGAATCCATCTACCTCAGTGGTTCTTACGTCAAATATTTTTGGATATTGGCTTCCTTGTTGCAGGAGTTTCCTTTTGAGGTAAGTCTTGTCTCATATCTTGTTCGTTCTTGTTGTCTTGTTTAATGTGCCTGTGAGATGTGTCGAAACAGAGTTATTTTTCTTGTTCTTTATCTCGTGTTGATCATTTTTATATCTAGATTCGTGATGATCCAAACTTCTTTCCTCGATCAAATCATGGGGTGAAGTAAAGGTGTAATTGGGAATTTCCTTGTATAGCATCTCGTGTAGCTTTGTGGGGCGTAAAGGTACGATTAGACTATAGAATAATAACATAAGCCTAATTTTGTGTGTATGCCTCGACATGTGCATTATGTATTTCAGTTTTATGCTTGGTTTGTGCTTGTTCTATTACTTTCTCACTAACATTTTAATGCTATGAGTACAAGCACGTGTAATATAGTTTATCGTATCTATTCATATGTGTAGCATTCACAAGCATATAAAAGTGTGGCTTATTGCAAGATGATTTGAAATTGATGTTTTCCGAATAAATGTGAAATTGGAAACAAATTAAATATAGGGTATTAAAAGTGAAGTTTTTATGTGTTGAAAACATGTTGGTGTGGGAGATGTGTTGGTATGGAATTATGTGAAGAAAAGTGTAACTTTTACAAGTGATGTAATTTTAAAAATGTGGAGGTTTTCGAAAGCATTTTCAAGGACTTAATGCGTGAGTTGCATTCAAGTGAGGTTAAATCCTTTTACGTTTTCTTTTCGGGACAACTGTTAATCGTTTTGTATGTGGTATGGATTTTAAAGAGAAGGCCTGATGCCTTATCTTAAAAATCGAAAAACCTGTGCAGGAATCACCAATAATTACGTCACACCATACGCGATTGCGTCACACCGTAGGTGGCGGCTCATAGCAAGGGACTACAGACTAGCCCTTATTTTTTCTAAAGTGAAGAGATATTCATCCCAACTTTTAGTCATGTTTTGTGTGGGATGTAGTGGTGTAGTATGGAGTGTGGGTATATGGGTGAGTTGCATTGCATCGACATTGCATTGCATTTATACATATTGTTGTTAGGTTACTTTTTACATTTTGATGCATTGCATACTATCTAGTTTATTGCGTTATTTATTAATATAACTTGCATATTTTCTTTGCATATCTTTTTGTATATAATGTGGTGCAGGTGCAGAGGCTAGTGAGTGCTGTCTTTGAGGTGCTTGGGCGAGCTCTAATGTAGACATACTATGGAGATGTACTTTTATTATATTTTGTTATAGCCTCATTTTAATTAATATATATTCTTTGATGCTTAGCCTTGTTATTGTAGTAGTGGTTGTTGCACTCCTTTGCGTATTACAGCTTATTGTAGCATTAAATGGCATTATGTATTCAGGTTAGAATAATATATAATATGCTATATATTTTATCAAGCATTTCGCTTCTATGTATAATGTAAATATGGTGTTTTACTTTTATTGTTGGTATTGGTTTGCATACATTAGCATGTTATATGTACATTTATTTTATGTGCGCTCTGACGTGAATGTTGTATTAAAATGTGGCGAATGTGACGTTTAGCGGTGTTTCCCATTTCCTTTTCATTTCCTCAAAATTATATATATTTTTATTTTCTTTTTCTTTAAAACAGGAAACACTCGCATTTTCCGGGTCTTCGGAATTCAGGGCATGGTAATATATTGACGTGTAAATTCCATCTCAACATCTCTTTCAGTAGCCTGAATAATCTTATTAAATTCTTGATTCAAAATAGGATGAGAATATGTCTCTTTTGATGGGGACCAAGTTTCATGAAAGTTAATTTCATCCCATTTAATAAGCCAATTTGTAGCTATATTGGAATTAACAAATTTGTTTATCCTACAGTATTGGTATCTAGAAAATTGATATATTTTTTTTTAACGTTAGGAGGTCGTATTATGTAGAACCTTATAATAAATTCTATAGCATATAGCTATAATTTCACTACCAGGATACAAATTTTATCCATGGATATGTAAAATAGGTTGACACTCATCTAAATAGATAACGATCAATTAAAAAAAAAGTTAAATTGGGGGACACATTAAAGTAAATTAATCCATGATAAAGACTAGTTTCTATAAGGGAAGCAGAAGATTGTTTAAATTCTTTACATCTTCTGTTTTTAACATAAGCCATAATACTAGCATTTAAGCCTAAAAATGTTAATGGTTTAAAGGATATATGAATTAATCAAAAATTGATAAATTTATAATTTTAAAATAATTTAATAAATATCTATTACTCAAAAGCCAAATTGTTCAAGTAGTGCTAGAAATTATTTTAAGCCTAGGCTTTTGAATAAGAAAGATTTATTAAATTATTTTAAGCTATAAATGTATCCATATTGGATTGATTCAAATACTGACACTTTTAGGCTTGAATGTCAATTTAATGGTTTATGTTAAAGGACAGAAGATGTAAAGATTTTAAACTATATTTTGCCGCCCTTATAGAAACTATAGGCTTTGTCATGGACCAATTTACTTGAACGTGTCTCCCAATTTGACTTTATCCCTTAGTGATCTTAATCTATTAGATGAGGTGTAATTTACTTTGTTTACCCATGGATATAATTTTTATCAAGATAGTGAAATCATAACTGTATATTATAGAATATGTTATAAGGTCCTACTTACTATAACTCCTAATGTTAATGAAAAATATATTGACTTTCTAGGTACTACTACTCTAGTAGAAAGAAATTTGTTAACTTCTAATATAACAACAATTAGGCTATGGGATGAAATTAACATTCATGAGACTTGTTTTCTACCAAAAGAGACCGATCCTCAACCAAATCTAAATCACGAAATTGATCAGATTATTAAGACCACTGAAGGAGATATTATATAAAATTTACACCTCAACATATAGTTGAGATACCAATAACTTTCTCTCCTAGATTTTGCTCTAGTATTATTTCTTTAACTCCTACTAGAGCATCCACTTTTCAAATTGATAGAGAAGAAATAGAATAAGTCAAAATCAAGTTCCTCTTTAAATTTACTGGAAGAAAGTATCCTTCCTTTAGGGAATCCCTCCCTGCTTATGAAATGGGTTTCCACCTTAATGGTTGATTTACAATCAGGAAGCACATTTTGAAAATTTCTTAATAAAGAATTTTTTCTATCACAAGATAATGAATTTCGTCAGTGGTATTTTAATGAACTTTCTAAAGAAAAATTACTATATTTCAAAAATGAACATGAATCCTAAATGGAAAGAACTGGTGATTATATTTTATCTTGATAAACAAGAAAAAAAATTCTTAGTTTGCTAAAATCTAGGAAAAATCTACAAGGAAAAGCATTTATTTATGTTTTTCCTCCATAACAAGAAATACAATTAACTCCTTCTTTTGAATTTACTGCTTTTTTAAGTTTAAATAAAATGGAGCAAGTTCATGTTACTATGAAAGAATTATTTTTTTTTACGATTCAATAAGTTAATATGAGTAGTTTCAATAATTAATAATTTATTAGTTGTCATAGCAAGATTCATGTTTGTGTTTGGTTGTTTAACGTCTCGTCAATTCGACTAAAATTTTCGTTTTAATAATAATATTAAGCGTTGAATTATAATATTATTATTATATGGTATATGTGGAGTCTATTTATATACATAGTGCGTAGTCGCGTGGTGGGGTTATAGAGTTGGTTAGCATAGAAATGCGGTGTGCGGACGAGGTTTACCGGTAGTCGCGTAGATTGAGTTTTAGGTACTCAAGCACAATTCCAAAAGTTGTCAGACACTTGTTTTAAGGTCCACGAGTGATTCTGAATATTTTTGGAAGTTTTCAGCTCAAGGCGTTTGGACCCAAAATTCATGTGGCTTCTATTAATCCAAGTACTTTTGGATCGATCCAACTAGTGTTGACTGACTTCAGTGCATGGACCAAACACTTGTCTTTCTCATTCTATTTTTGCAATTTTCAAATATAGTGAGAGGAGTGGGGTGGGGGAACTCAAACTCACACCTTTGAGAGCTTGATTTCATCTAGGCTCAGGGCTCGGATCGGATTAAAAAGCGGAGATTCTTCAATCTCATATCGTAGAGACCATTTCTACATAAGGTTTTCTTTCATTCCTTCCGGTTAATTTATTTCAATTTCTGTGCACCTTTTGTACATGAAATTTTATTTGATATTCTTGTTCCTTGTGAAGAGTAGAATAACTTTATATCTTGGTGTTTGACGATTTTATTTTATTTGCTAGATCAAATCGAGGGGCGAAGAAGAGGCGATTTTGGGGCTTTTGTGTAGGAAATCCTGGGATGACTTCTAGTGGCTTAATAAGTACGGTAGTCAACAAATTTTAATATAAAGTTGACGACTTTGTCCGTATGTATGTGCATGAATGAGACATTAGGATGCGAAGTGGTTAAGTGTTGAATTGGACGTGATAGAAACGTCATATAGCTGTAGAATACGCGTATACCCCTTGATATGAATTAATATGTCACATAGGTGAGGAATTGGCGTAGGTGTAGGTATGTATAGTAATACGGCATATAAGCATTGTTATACATAAATGACTTAAACGTGTTTGTTAAGTGGTGAAGTATAGAAAGAGTATGGAATTCATCATATGCGTAGTTTATATTCATTTTATGCATTGTTCATTATCATGTTATATGCATAGAAATTAACATGTTATCATGCGTAGCTAAATGCATTTCATTGTATACATGTGGCATAGTGTAGTGTTGCGATAGCATGGAATTTTTGAAAAGAAATTATTTTAAAATGCATGGGTGTACTCTTTTCAATTATCGGGACATAAATGTATCAAAATATAAAATGCATAGATCTTAGCAACGAGGTTATTCAGCATTACCGTAAAAGTTAGAAAACCAGATCTGGGATTATACCATTGATTACGTCACCAGTAGGTGGTGATCAATGAAGGCTCGGTCATGTCATCAGCTGGTAGTGACCTTATTAATTTATGATAGCGTGGCGATACTAGTCCCAATAAAATATTTTTTTAAGTATTGGTGTTGGTGTGGGCATGCATGGGTATGTGTTGCATTTATGATCATAATTTCATTTATACTCATATGATATTTATGCGTAGACATGCTTTCATTCATAATGTATATAATCTAATCTCTTCTTTATCGTGGAGTTTATTGGCTAATCGTATATTTATTTTTTCCATATATTGGATACATACATGGCTTTGTAGGTGTAGAGGCAGGCGCAAAGTATCATTAGGTACTCAGGTTTATCTTGTACATATTTTTGGCGCACATGTTAGCGTAAGATTATATATCTTATTCTATAGTGTACTTAATAGCGTAAATATAGCATAGTTAGTGTGGCGAAGGTATAGATAGGTTCTTGCTCCTTTATGAAAGATAAAGAACCTAAGTATACATTTATTTCCTTTGTATTTTGACATACATACAGCTTGTAGCGTTGTATAACTAAACAGTCATGTTTACTTTATTCAGATGTGTATATATATATTTTTTAGAGTTGGCACTGGTCATCCTCCTTTCTTTTAGCATAGTCTTTTATTTACAGGTTGATGATCATGCTGCAGAATGTGTGTAGGATCGTCCTGTAGTGGCGGATAGATGCGATGTAAATGGCGTAGACGTTACTTTAATTTTCTTTTGGAACCTTGTATATTATATTCCATTCTACCTTTCTTTATTTAATTTCACGTCCCCAAGTTTATGGGGATTTAGGGTGCAACAGGTAGGTATCAGAGCCAACCAAGTTATGTAAACCTTGGTAACTTGCGGGTAGGAGGTCTTGGCAGGGCGAGAGTGTAAGAAAGTGTAGGTAATTGTTTACTTATACTCAATTATTATGTAGTATAATGTATGATAGTTGTGTTGGCATAGATACTATTATTACATTATGAATATAATTTTCTCCTCCTTACATGATTGTTGATGTGAAGCTAATGATGGTGCGATGGCATGGAAATCGAGGCGGTGGTCGACGTGAAGGAAGAGCTTCGAATGTGCATGGTTGTGGCGGTAGAGTGGGGATTCATGACAAAGAAAAAGTACATATAAGGCATACTCGCACACGAGAAATGGAAATTCGGAAAGTGAAGAATATCCCTGAATTAGAAGAGACGACGAGCATGGATGAGAGTTTGGTGAATTCTGAGGAGGAGGCTTCCTTACCATAACCTCAAGTTCATCCAAGTACATTCCGATGAGAGGTCTCAATGATGCAAAAGGATCTTCTAGTGTACTTCAATAGTTGGAAGTCATCTTGATTTGCGTGGCTAAGGGGTCGAGGGAAGGTGTGGAAAGCATAGAGACTCAAATATTCACGGCTCAAAAGACGTTTCGTACCATGGATCCACCGATCTATTCGGGAGAGGGCGAAGCTATTCTAGCTGAAGAATGGATGCGGGATGTGGAGAGAATATTTAAATCTCTTCACACGATGGATGGCGACGGCGTCATTGTATTTGTAGGGCAAGGTTGCTCGTTGATGAAGTAGCAAGGAAGAGGTGAACGGATTGGGGGATATTCCTTGGTCCATATTTCGGGAGCTATTTTTGGAAGAAATTTTTTCCAGATATATTTTCCAAAAGGAAGCGAGAGTAGTTTATGAATCTCGTTCAAGAAGGTTTTTTGGTGCAAGAGTATCATATTTCTTTTACTAATTTGTCTCGATACGCACCCAAGAATATGTCGACGGAGAAGATGTGTTTTCGTAAGTTTAATAGCAGGTTACAACCCTCTATTCAAATGTATGTGATGGTAGAGCGGTCTAACACTTTTAAGGAGTGTTGATAGGGTCATAGAGGTGGAACACAATCTGGAAACCAAGCAGCAGCCGAAGGTTTCTCGTTCTACTTCTCATCTTACTTGATATTAGACCTAACCTTCTTATTCTCAGTCACAATCCATTCAAGGTCTGGATATGGGTTCCAGAATTCATGGTGGTCATAGTGTCGGTGGTGCTAGTTCTTATATTAGTAGTGGCGGTGATAGGAAGAGGTCACAGGGCGACTTTCCTTCTTTTTCTCGCAGGTGGTCTCAACCTACTTTTTCGAATTCTTCGGGATCTTTCGTATCAGGTTCAGGGTATTTTTAGTATGGGCATCAGGGTCATATAGCTTGTGACTGTACTTACCCTCTGGTATGTTGTATGTGCGGATCGGAGTTGCATGTTGAGACGGGGTGTTCGTTAGTCATTTGTTGTTGGTGCGGTCAACGGGGTCACATCCAGTCTCATTGCCCAGAGAGCTTTGTTGTTCCGGCTGCACCTGGTAGTGGGCATCAGTAGCTTTCAACTCTTGAAGTGGTTTCGAAGGCACCGCCAATTATTTCTACATCATCTTCTCGTCAGAGTAGAGGTATAGCTCGCTGGGTTTATCAGAGTAGCATTGGACATGGTGGATTTCAGCAGGGCCAGTCTTCTCAAACCCAGGCTTATGCAATACCTTAGGCTCCAGATGTTGTTGAGTCTTCTATTGTTCGAGGTATCGTACCATTTCTCTCTACATGGATACATATTTTATTTGATACCAGATATTGGAATTTCCTGTGGAGTGTTTAAATTCTCCCATGTATGTTGATACTCTAGGGGATAATACTTACAGGGTTGATTGCATTTGTTAGAAGTGTTATTTTCTTATAGCGGATCATATTTTCACATATGATTTCATAGTACTTAGCATGTTAAGTTTCAATATCATTCTGGGTATATATTGGTTGAAAGACTTCCATGCTATCATTGACTGCGAGAGGCGTAGAGTTGTGGTTAAGACTCCTGAAGAAGTTAGCGTTGTTTTCTAGAAGGAGAGTGATCATATGATTCTTTTAACTCATCATATGTTGTCTAACCTTTCTATTATGATGGCTAATTTTTCTATTGCAGAGGAAGTAATTGCAGGGATGGAGTCATTGCCAATAGTTTGCGAGTTTCTTGATATCTTCCTCGATGATTTAAGTGGATTACCACCCGAGCGTGAGGTCGAGTTCACTTTTGATTTGTGTCGGGGACTAATCCTTTTGCAATCGCACCTTATTATTTGACTCCAGTGGTGATGGAGGAACTTTGGGTGTAGATTGATGAACTGACATTGAAGAGGTTATCAAACCGATCACTTCTCCTTGGGGTGCTCCAGTATTGCTTATCCCAAAAAAGGATGGACCAATACACATGTGTATTGACTATCGCAAATTGAATCACATGACGGTAAAGAATAAGTACCATTTACCGTGTATTGATGATCTTTTTGGCCAACTTCGGGATTCTCATTTTTTTTCCAAAATTGATCTGCGTTCGGGTTATCAAAAATTGCAAGTGCAGAAGGAGGATACCGAGAAAACTATTTTTCGAACTCGGTATGGGCATTTTGAATTTCTCATAATGCCTTTTGGTTTGAAGAATACTCCTGCGGCATTTATGGATTTGATGAACATCATTTTTCAATCTTATTTAGATCATTTCATTATCGTGTTTATTGATGATATTGTCGTGTATTCGCCTATAGAAGAGGTGCACCAAGAACATCTTCACGTTGTTCTTTCTACTCCTTGAGAGCATCGAATTTTTGCAAAGTTCTCAAAATGCCAATTTTGGCTACACGAAGTGCGATTTCTTGGCCATGTTGTATCAGAAGGAGGTGTAGCTATTGATCCATCGAAAGTTGAGGCCATGACCAATTGGGAACGACCTAAGTCGATGTTTGAAATTCGTGCTTCTTGGGGTTAGCCGGGCATTATCGTTGCTTTGTTAAGGACTTTTTTCCATTTGGCATCCCCAATGACGAAGCTTACTCATAAGGACGTGAGGTTTGAATGGAGTGTAAAGTATGAGGAGTCTTTTCTTCGACTCAAGAATTTGCTAACCACGCCTCCTATTCTTATCATTCCGAAGCAAGGGTTTGGCTACTTGGTGTATTTCGATGCATCGAAAGAAAGGTTGGATTGCATATTAATGCAACCTGGAAAGGTAATGGCATATGCGTCAAGGTAGCTCAAGATTCATGAGAATAACTTCCAACTCATAATCTCAAACTTGGAGAGGTGGTGTTTGCATTGAAGGTGTGGCATCATTATCTTTATGGTGAGAAATTCGAGGTATTTTCTGACCATAAACTACTCAAGTACGTATTTACCCAACATAAACTGAAGATACACTAGCGGAGGTGGATATAATACTTATATTAATATAATTTTGATTTAGAGTATCATCTCAGAAAAGCCAATATTGTAAAGGATGCATTGAGTCGCAAGACTCGGTGTACTTTTGCATTTTTGGCGGCGGATAAATGGGAGATAATGTGAGTGTTGAACGAGTTTGGCTTGGAATTTATGGAAGAAGTGGGGATTGGAGTTACATACGTTGATTACTCGCATGGTTGAAGCTCAGTGTGTGGATGATGAATCTAACACTACCATGTTCACATTCTTAAAGAGCATGGACTTGACAAATGGGTATTCGCGGAGGATGGTGGAATTTAATTTTAGGGTCATTTATTCATCCCTATTTCTTTTCATGATGAGGTTTTGTGTGAATCTCATTACTCACATTTGGTGGTGCATCCTGGGAGTACCAAAATGTATCGTGACATAACACGTCAATTTTAATGGCCCATAATGAAAAAGGATGTTGCAAAGTTCGTATAGCATTATTTGACGTGTCAACAAGTGAAGGCTGAACACAAGCATCCTGATGGATTGCTTAGACTATTACCAATTCCTGAGTGGAAATAGGAGCAGATTACTATGGATTTTGTAGTGGGTTTGCCCAGATCGCAGCGTGGTTCATATGCTATTTAAGTGATTTTCGACCGAATGACAAAGTCTACTCATTTTCTTCCGATTTGAACTATCGATTCCATCGAAAAGTTATGTTGGAAGTACATCGATAAGACTGTTCAATTGTATGGAGTTCCAATGTCTATAGTATTAGACCATGACTCTCGATTTATATCGAGCTATTGGTCGGGGTTTCAAGAAGCCTTAGGAACCAAACTTTCTTTAAGCACAGCTTTTACCGGCAAATGATGGTCAATCAGAGCGAACTATCCACATGTTAGAGGATATGCTTCGAGCTTGAGTGCTTGATTTTGACAGAAGTTGAGAACATCATTTAAGCTTGATTGAATTTGCTTACAATAATAGTTATCATGCAAATATCGAAATGGCACCATTTGACACATTATATGGGAGATCATGTCGATCTCCAGTGTGTTGGGTAGAGGTAGATGATGGAGCATTGTTAGGTCAAAAGATAACTCGAAATGTGCAGTTGATTAAGCAACTGTTAGAGACGATGTGAAGTTATCACAAAAGTTATGCAGATGTGCGTAGGAGACCGTTAGCATTCGAAGTGGGGGAGAATGTGTTTCTAAAACTATCTTCGAAGAAAGGGATCATGCAATTTAGAAAGAAATGAAATATTTCACCGCATTATATTGGTCCTTTCCTTATTCTCCAGGCGGTGGATTAAGTAGCATATCGGTTAGCGTTACCACCTCAACCTATGAAAGTTCATCCAATCTTTCACGTATCCATATTGCAAAAGTATATTCGGGATTTATTCTACGTGATTGACTTAGATGATTTGTATACCGAAGATGATATATTGTATGTCTTTAACCGATTTGTATCTTGGATTTGAAAGAACAAACATTGTGTCGACATAATGTTTGTTTGGTTAGAGTGTTGTGGAAGTGTGATTCAAGTGAAGAGATGATGTGGGAGCGCGAGGTGGAGATATATAGAAAATACCTAGAGTTATTAATCGATTCCGGTATGTTATTCCTTTGCGTAATATGTGCAAATTTTGGGGATGAAATTTTCTATCGTGGAGAGGATGTAACATCCCGGAAATTCAACTAAAATTTTCATTTTAATAATAATATTAAGCTTTGAATTATAATTTTATTATTTAATGGTATGCATGGAGTATATGTATATGCATAGGGTGTAGTCACGTGGCATAGAAATGCAGGGTTCGCTCAAGGTTTGATAGTAATCGCGTTAAGTCA
>MKEJ01017400.1:0-11098 GCA_001753735.1 Embelia ribes
TTTTTTTTAAATATTTCTGTTATTTACTAAATGCTTAACTACTCCAAACTTTAACTGGCTTTAACTATTATTATGTATAAATAGAGCTATAATAGTTTGGTTAGAAGATTAAACTTTGTAGTTGTGCATAAAAATGTTTGACAAGTTTGATTTCTTGGACATTGAACATGTCCAAAAAGTGTTTACTTTCCAAAGATAAACTTTAAGATTGACATCTTGGTAAAGGGGGAAAAAAAAGAAAAAAGAACTAGTCCTCAGTAATATAAAATTTGATAATAATTTACTTATATGAAAAAAAGCAACAAAAATTATACTTTTAAAAAAATGCTTTTGGTACTTTTAATTACACAAAATTATAATTTTGCTGCTGCAAATAAATACTAATTTTTACTTTTGAACAAAAAGTATCAAAAATACACTCTTTCTCCTTTCACCAAACAAGCCCAAGTTGAGAATATGAAAATGGAATATGCATATTTAGTTTCAGCTTTTAACTAAATATGCAAATTTGTTTCAGATTAACAAAAAAAAACTTAATTTATTAATTTTAAAATTTCAATGTATATGGATCAAAAAAATAAATAAGCCCAACTTAAAATTGTGAGCAACTAAATGCTTTTGTTTTTATAAATAAAAAAAGAATTAAAATATTAAAATCTATAACGTGCAACTCCATAAGCAAATTGAGTTAATGATAGCACTTTCAAAGTGCCGGTCAACCACATCAATAGCAGTACACTACTTTATAAGATGAGAAGTAATATTTAACGTAAAATTTAAAAAATATAATGGAAATGAAGAGTATTTGAATATGGATAAGGATACTAAAAGCAATGATGATTTGTCTGATGATGAAGCATAAACTCTAATGGATTATGTTTGAAATGCAATTGCAAATTCAATTTTACTTTCATGTAATAATCGATAGAGATGACAATTTGTTTTTTCTATTTTTTTTCTGAATATTAAAATATTTTTGCTAAATTCTGAACTTCAACAATTAATAAGTTTAATTTTTTTTTATTTTACATAGTTAATTATTAAATTCTTTTAAGGTAATGTTTTTATTTTTATTGATAAATTTAAGATTTCATTGATCATTGATTTTGTATCATAAATTTATTGCAATGATAATAGAATTTACATTTGTAAGTCATTTCAAATTTATTAGCCAAACATTCCAGGAAGATTTCTAAATATGTAAGTACTTAGAAATTAATATCCACTAAACATCATTTTTTTTTAAAAGTATTTCTCTAAAAGTCACTTCTACAAAGTCCATTTACAAATGGACTTTTTTAAAAGTCCAATTTGTCCAAACACAACCAAAGTCATGGGGAGGAGGATTAGTCCACCAAGGATGGTAATATGGCTTAAAATATCAATTATATATACATACATATTGCTAATGTATTGCCACGCGAACTGCATGTCCATTCCCCACGCACTCCGCGCGCTAAAATGAAACCTACATGAGCTTAATTTGATACTATTATTTTTTTTTTTTTTACTTTTAAGGGCCCATTTTTAGGGTTAAAATATATGCTTAGTAAAAATATTTGTAGTTTTATTAGTTTGCGGTTGAATTTCTTATAGTACATAGTTTGGTCAATACTTGCAAGCAAAGTTGGAGAATAATTCTATAAAAAAATGAAATTTGTTTTCACTAATCTGCTTGAGCTTTTAATAAAATTTACATCTAAGTATAATCCCAACAAAGTATTTAAATTAGATACTATACCCATTTAGTTACCCAAGCTCAAAAAATTATTCACAATAGAGTTTATATTGTTACAATGTTGTCTCTAAATTTAATACCCAATGAGATTGAGTTAATAAATTTTGCTCCCCAAACTTATCACGATTCATAAATACTATATTATTTTAACTACACTTTAGCTTAGGTACAATATATATCATTTTATATACGTATACTATAAATTATATATATATATAATGCATAAAAAAAAAATATGTATTTATATAATATTATATACATATTATTTATATTATGTACATATAATATATATTTTATACATATATATTATATTTTTATATTACACAATATTTGTAAATATATATGTACATAAATATGTAATATATATATATATATATTATAATGCTATCTATATATTTAATGGAGTTTTAATTTTATTTAATTATTTTATTATTTAGCTACCGAAAATATTTACTCAGTTGTGAGATTTTACTATTTACTGGATTACTATATCTTAGCACCTAGAATATAGTAATTCAAATATAATGACACTGCTAAGAATACAAATCAAGAAATTCCAACTCTGTTCGAAGGCATTAGAATAATTTGCAACCCGTAATATATGTTGAAACTTAAAAGTCCACGGGGAAACAAACACACACACACACACACACGCACTCTATCGGAAAGGAGATAGAGGACTCGGACTACTCGAAGCTTTCGAGCTCCTAAGCTCTTTACAAACATGATCTAACAAACCTAAAAAGTCCCTCACAATCACGAAAATCCGAAGCGGATTAGCTTCATCTTTACTCACATTCCCATGAAAATACTCCGTAACTTCTCTAGCGCGTAAAAGCACTCTTGCTTCGTCTTCCCTTAACTCTTTTATACTCCTCTCCGCGTACCCAAGAAAATATCTCATCGAACATGAAAAGTTCCCGCTCTTTTCGTTCCCAAACAAGTCCTTGCCTAACAGAAGGTTTAATTTAGTGATTCCATCCGATAAGTTCGATACAGAGCTAGCAATAACATCCAAATCAATTGTTGCCGTTTTCTTGACATTGCATAGTTCCGTACTTAATCCAGAGACAAGTTCTAACCCCATTTTCCGACAATTTTCGTCTTTTTCCTCTACATTGTTGCTTTTAGTTTTGAGATTGATTTTCCCCATTATGCTCTCGGAGACTCTCATCCCTTCTGATCGAACTATTTCCTGGACAACAAAATGGAGAAGTGTCGTTTTCCCATCGGTTCCTTTTACGTCCGCAAGCTTAAGAAGGGCATCGAGTTTAAATGCCCTTGCGCCTCCTCTCATCGTCCCGACATTCATTCTGTTTCCAGTTTTCAGAACGGCTTCAAGTAGTTTTAGAAACAAGCGGCTTGATCTTAGTTCCTTGCATGCTTCCTAAAACCAAAAGTGGAAACAGATTCAAGATTCCGTACAAGTGATTTCAATCCTCATTATGTAAATCAAGTTTGCTTAATTACCTCGAGCATTGAGAAAGATTTACGGAGGTGGACTACTTCGTCATCGAAAGTTTCTCTGTAAAGCATGGCTTCAATTCTTGAGAAGGCAAGTGGAATGTTCAAAATTGTTTTGACGAATATTTCGGCTGAGCTGAGGCCATTAATGTCACCTTTATAGCTCGAGAGCTTGGTTTCCTCTTCGGTGTTGGGTACCATCTTCGCTAGCGCTTCAAGTTGTTGCAAGCACAAGCCTTCACCTGATTTCGTAGTTTTTCAAAGTTGTAATATTTAGATTTTATCAATGTAGCTGTTATATAGTACCAATCACAAAAGTGCCAGTTGCACTTTTGGTTCCTAAAGTTTTAAACATGATAGCAATTTTGATCTCTACAGATTCGGTCTCGTGAAATTTAGCGTCAGACTTTGGAAACCAATAAAATTAGTTCCATTTGTTCCCGAAAGACAAAAATTGAACGAATGCCTCTCGTACGACCTTAACAATTGAATGGAATCAAAATTAGCATTTAAAAAAATAGGGACATGTCAAAACTTAGTGTAGTTAAAAATTTTCTTCTTAAAAGTTGTCGCACATGTGACTGAGGAGCTTTTAAGCCAAGATTTTTCCATCTAACTTTTTTCTTTGCCTGGAAAAAGCTAAAAGCCACCACCAAAAAAAGTCGAAAGATAGATGATTCAGAATTGAAAATTAATAAGCTACAACTTCGATACGAGAGCACAAAGGGGCATATATTTAAGCATGAGTTTAGGAGTATAACCTTGTACAAGTGCTTCACAGACTTGCTCAGCAGTTACATTGAGAGCTTTTGAGAGTATGGTTATGTTTTGAAGCCTCTTCGGTTCTAGTAAATGTTTGGTTGGAGAAGGGCTCTTGCTCTTTGCCTCATCACTCTTCGAACAACTTTGAAAATTGTAACCAAATAACGATTCCATCATCTCCTCATCAAATCTGTATCAAATCAAATTGGTGATTATACATTAAAATCTGTAAAGCTTCATTTTCGCATTTCCAATTCTTTTTAACGTTTCGGTGAATAAAATTAAAGTTGCCAGACGCTTAGCCATAAAAGGTGTACAAACCCAGGCTGCATTTGGTTATGTTTTCAATAGCAGATATCTAATTCTGAAAACAGAAACACTAGAGGAAGCACAGTTTGTTGAACGACACTGAAAAAGGAAATTCTTTACAAACAAAACATAACCCACAAATAGTTGTTTCCGCTATGTTTTAAAAAGATTTTTCAAATCAAAATAACATGAAAGCAAGCACCTTAGTTTTCTAGAATTTTTCTTGTACCATTTCAAACTAGTACGAAAAATGAAAATTTTGAAAATAGTTGCAAATAATACCCTCAAAGGCTCAAATTCTTTTGAAAATAGCTACAACAAAAAAGTCTTTCTGCACAATAATATTATCCACCAAACAAGTTTCAAATGCCATTTTTCAAAATGCAACTAAATAGTTCTTTTTGATAATGACAATTAAAAAAATATATATCTTAACTCGAAAGAGTTTGTTCTCAGCTTATCCCAAACCATGGACCGATCAGGTGCAGCTCTAACTTTGTCCCAGTGAAGCGGTTTCAGTTTCGCCAATGGAGCTCCATCTTTTCCCAATAGAGCAGGCTGAGGTGGTGGACACGGAGGCGCAGGAACCCCTCCTAAATGCCTAGGTGTAAGCTCATGCTGTGGGGTTTGGTTCAACCCCGAAGAAGAATCCGAGTTTGAAGGCGACAATAAAATTGGCAATTCAGATGAAATTAAAGGTTTGGGCTTAATAGGAGTTGAATGAGACGATAAATGAGAAGGTGAAACGTGTAAACAACGTGGCAGTGGTGGGGGCGGTGGTGGAGGAGGTGGACCCTTAGACCCTGCATTTGATTCGGTTTTCAGTGAAGAAGTTGATTCCAAACACAGATTTGCAGTTGAAGTCTCGGAATCAGGAAAAAAGTTTAACCCTTTTGGGGACAAACGTTCGGCTGAAGCATCAGAAAGCCTATTGTTGGACGAATGCGAAGAGCAAAGTGAATGAAATGATTCACTGTCCGATGAAGATTCATCTCCAAATCCATTTACCACTATGGAGTCCACCCTATCCATATCACATCTAACTGAGATTGCATTCTCATAAAGAGACACCATTCCAAAACTAGAATTTACGTTTTCGAAATCACTTTTTACTGCATTCTCATGAAAAGGCACAATTCCTATACCAGACTCAAGTATTTTGGAATCAGATAGTTCTACATTCTCATGAAAAGATACATTTCCTAAACTAGACTCGACAACTTCAAAATCGGACTTTTTCATTTCTTCTCTCGATTCTACGATCTCTATAATCTTACAGCTAGACGAGGAATCCTCAGATGGTACATTACAAAAGGTGTGTGCTTTAAAGGCAGATTCTATTGATTCAAGGTAAAATCGACCCGAGTCTGGATCAGACTTCACCTTTTTGACCGATTTACCCTTATCTCCTCCATTTATTGTTGCTAAAACTCTAATCTCTGCTCCCCTTCTCTTTTTCCCCAATTTTCCACATACCCACATAAAACCGAAGCCAAAAATCACAAATGCTGCTCCAGCAGATACAATAACTGCAATTAAAACCCTTTTAGCCACTCCTCTATTCTCATGTTTTGGGGGGATTTTGTGAACAAACCTTTTTGGGTGAGGGTGATAATGTGGCGTATGGGTATACACCATTGGAGCAGGAGCCGGAGCGGGAGCAAAACCAGGAGCTGGAGAGGGAGATAATGATCCATAAACCCTATCCCAATTTGATGGGCTTTTGAGATTATACCCTTTAAAGCCGAAAAAAGCTTTAAACTTTTCAAAGATCAAGCCATTGGGTACCTCATTGTTGTCATCTCTTCTAAAACCCTCACCCCTCACAACAAAAATGTGGGTGCTTTCGAATGAAATGAGGATTAAAACAAAGAAAAACATCATGGCATTGGCACCCATTTATTTTACTCTCTTTTCTCAAACCCAAAATCATGAAGTCATGATTTTGTGTTTACACAATTTTTTTTTATTTTTTTTTTGTGCTTATGTATACAAGTGATGAGTATCTAAAAGATGTGTATGTATATGCATAGGCAATATAGTCTTTAATGCTACTCCAAGGAACCCCTGAGCAAAGGCAGTTGTAGTTGTACTGACCTTTATATCTAAGTGCTATATTAGTTCCCTCTCATTTTTCTCTCTCCACCTCTAATTCTCTCTAGTTCATACAATTTAAGCCTTTGTCTGACCATGTTTTAGGTCTCACATTTTATAATTTAATTTAATTTCATTACTTTCCTATTATCATGTCCCTATTGTTAGAAGTTAGAGTTGGGACCATAGTTGCCACATGAACAAAGCGGAAAAAAAGGAAACGGGACAGAAGTTACTATTAATAATTAAATAGCACATTTATAGCCTGCGTGATGCACAAGTTGTATTTATTATGCTTTTTCTATATTATTAATATTAATTATTTTTTGAAATTATTCCTTTTGTTTTTCGGATACGACATCTTGTATTTTTTTTCAAGCTATTTATAATTTTATAAAAGATCAAATTTGGTAGGATTTAAATTATGATAATGTTTTTACCAAAAAATTAAGTTTATTTAGGTTAATTTTAGGCATATGAAAAATAGTATTGATTCTGATAATATTTAAAAGTTGATGGGAAATCTTAAATTGATAAAAATAAATTAATAAAAACAATTATTTTCTAGAAATATTTAGATTCTTAAATATAATTTTAATAATTTATATTATAATTAATTATTTTATAGTTACCTAGAGATATATATGTATATATTGGGGCAGTGCATGATCTTATTACTAGAAATTTTAGTTTTAGTAATTTTTATTATGTAAGTAGGTATAAAAGTATATTAATAATTTCTATTATGGAAAATTTTATTATTGTAAACTCCTAATTTAATGGGACACATATCAAACAATTGTATTTACAAATATCATCGTTAGAGAGAATATAGTTGTATGTGACTAACTTTTATATACATAAGAAGCTATGACTCATTTTCCAAATTAGTTTCAAAATACTATAAATATATTAGTATTATAGAATAGTAACTAAATATGATTTATTTTCTATTTTTGTAAAAAATTTAGGAGGAAAAAAACCATTATGGAAGCGAGTTTTCGATACGATCATTGGAAACTTGAGTTTCTATATGGGAAACGATTTTCAAGAAAACAAGTTTCTCATGTTCGATTGAGTGTTTGTGTAACTATTTTGGGACCAAGGTTGGCTAAGAGCAGTCAGTCTTCCATGTTTGTATATTTCGGATATTTCCAACATATTAAAATTCACATTGTCTTACTGTCGGAAAATTTTGGGCTACACAAATATGAGGCAGAGGGTTGCCTTATGATAGTCACAGATCCATGAACTTGTTTTTTCTTCGGCCTTTGGATAATATATTTAGTGTTATTTGTCTTATTCTTTAATTTTCTATTTGGCGCTATCTTACTAATTTGAAAATTTTCGATAATAGATTATTAAATTTTACATGATTAGTCCCTCACTTGGTATGCAAGAGTTTCTCATTGTCATTGAATCTTTAAACTTATAGAAGAAAAATGATAATTTCCCATCTTTTGGAATTTTATTCTTTCACCCACCTTGCTAAATTTTTCAATTGTAATGTCGGTGTGTCAATATCTTGGGATGTGATTTGGGTTCATGGGAATTACATTTGACTCAAGCTTTATGCAAGCTAAAAGTTATCATCACTATTTAAAGGTACTTCTATATCTAATTTTGTTTGGTGGATGGGTCCCAATTTGTTTGATTTGCCTTGCCCGACTTCATTCAAAGTTTGATTGAACTTTTATTTGCTACTAGCAAACTTTCGTAGCAAACTTTCAAGTACTTTTGCATCTCAATTTATAAAAAAAACATTACGATTTAACAAAAATATTTTATATTAACATAAGAAATAAAATTAAAGAATTATTTCAAATATTTTTTAATTAAAAATAAAAGCGTTATAAATATCATCGAATATATGTAAGACCAACATAAATAATTCACTATAAAATAAATTACTATTTACATTTACTATCATATTACACTTTTTACTTATTATACAAAAATTAAAAATAAAAAAATTATTTAAATTATATTGTATATAAACGAGGCATCGTTACTTTCTTCTTTTCTTTCACATAAGAAAATACTTCATATTATATATGTACTATAAGTCAAATTTTATTGTTAAAAAAATGAATATTTAATTAGAATATACATGAATCAAATATCATATGTATTTACATAAATTATACTGAGATCAAAAAATAAAAAATGTGATAATAACTAATTTTGAAAAATTAATCATTGGAAGATAGAATGATATTGGTTTATGCACATTCTCTTGAACAATATGAATTGTCTCGATAATTAATATTGAATTTATAAGTTTTGTACTTGTAAAATATATTAAATTTTTTTTTGTAACTTCATAAATCAATTTAGACTTTCCCAATTATATAGACATGGGTTTTTATAAAAAACTAAGAGTTGAATTATATAATAGCTACTGTATCTCAAATATATATTGAACATAATATATTGTGGGTGAGATTATTAAATAAGTATTGAATATAATTCATATTACTGTAATCTATTTAAATCTATCTTTTACTAATTTAATAATGACTAACTTAAATCTCTAATGCTATGACAATATTATCTCTTACAAATATGATCCATAATATTGTAATCTATTTAAATATATATTTTTTAATTTGATAATTATCAATTTAAATATCTAAAGATATAATATCACCTCTTAATTTAAAAATGTGCAAGTCAAGATTAATTAAATTGAAATTTGAATAGGAGACTTTAGCTATAAAAAGTTATAAGGTGAATGATATTATTGGAATGAAAAGTATATGAAACACTTTGTAGAATTAATATTTTTTATAGAGTAATTAGATATATATATGGGAAGTTATCTCCATACAAGAATTTTTTTCATGTAATTCACACGAATTACTATATTTTGAAGATAAATTACTTCAATCCAATGATAAATTATTACAACTATTTTTAATTTAAATTTTATTAAAATCAATTACAGTAAATTGTCTTCAGTTTACAGTAATTTTATCCTCAAAACACAATAATTCCATATTAAAAATTTTTGGTATATTACAGAAAAAAACTTTTGCATTTTACTGATCAACTTTTAAGCATGATTTTTTATGTTTTGCCAAATAATATTTGAAGTTTTAAGCTAGTTTATCCAATATTATTTAGTCTAAAAACGAGCAAAGCTTCTTATTTGAACGCGCAACCACTCAAACGATTGTAAAAACAGGACTAAAATCCTATTGCATTTAAGTAGAAACAGTGACAAAGAAGAAAATTAAAAGAGGAGAGAGAGAGAGAGCGCAAAGAGGCCCATCATTCCGATAGGATCTACCAATCTTAATCATCATATAATGAATATATATCAGAAGGCAAAATCAAGATAATTATGAGAAAAAGAATGTCTAAACTTACACCCTTTTTGCATGCTCATTATTATATATTATGCAAGGGCTTTTATTGTTGTTATTTTTTAGGTTTGGTGTGTTTAGGGTTTGTTCATTTATAGCCTTAGAAAGTAAAGGGTGGTGTCCGCCCAGCATATTCTGCCTTCGGTTTTTTAATCAGAACTGAGATTAAATGTATAAATTTTAAAAAAAATAATTTTTTATTTTATTTAATTTCAACTACTGATTTAAAAATTGACAGCCAAAATGTGATGAGCGGAGTTTATCTGCTAAACAAACAACCCCCCACCCCCCCATGGAAGGTTTGTAGTCACACAACAAACACTACATGTTAACATGGCCACTTGGCTTGGCTTGGCTTGGCAGCTACATAGTAGAAGTTGGTCCATGGCCTAATCTACTTGGATTGTGGACCATTTATCTTTTTCATTCTTTAATTTTCCCTTTTGGTTAGTACTTCATAATTTTACATACAAAGTTGAAGAGTATAAATGGTGCTTCTAGAGCTTTGCATTTGACCCGCGATTAGACCTGAACCCAACTGGACGAGTCTTGAATTCTGCAAGTCCGACAGATTCGCCGTTGTGGGTCCGTGAGTCTAAGGCAAATAATATAGGACCCATACCCATAGGGTACATCATGCAAGGCCGGATGTGAGTAAGTTTTAAGCAGTTAGTCGACTGGCTAGGCGTTTCAATTTGCCATTTTTCTGACTTCATAATTTATATACAAAGTTGTAGATTATAACGGTTGCTTTTCATTCGACCCGCGATTATACCTGGCCCAACTGGGCACGTCCGGAATTCAGCCTATCCTACACAGAATCACATGTTACGCAAGCTCTAATTGTTGCTTCGTCTTTTGACTTCAACTATATTTGTATTTTTTAGAAACTATATTGCAACAACATTTGACTATATGCAAGGATAGAGTTAAAGATCCGTTGAATGACCACGATATGGAAATTTTGAAAAGTGCCAGTATATCTTGGTTGGACAAAAAATAAAAGCATCTCATCATCTTTCAACCATTTGTACCAGAACATATATTAACATTTTTGGAATACTTCAGGGTAAAAAATTATCCTTACTTCGATTAATAATTAGTTTAGATTCTTATACATTTCATGTAACGTCCCAAAAATTCCAGTAAATTTTTAGCTTAACATGTTGCATTAGTATAAAATGTGGCATAAGAGTTGATTACAAGGTGTCAGTGTTGATGCGTTGATTATAAGACATTGCATGTTATCGTTACTAGCACATATACTATAGTAAGAAGATGTGATGTATTAATGGTAACGTTTGTATTATAGTATGGTTATGAGACGTAGAGTCGTGGCGAGGTATAGCGTGTGAGTGGGAGT
>MKEJ01017401.1:0-20703 GCA_001753735.1 Embelia ribes
AGTTCCTCTAGCATAGCCATAATCCAACCATCATTGTTTTCGTCTTTTTTGAAATTTTTGGGCTCTATTTGAAATAAAAATGCAAAATGATAATTGCATTCTGAGTTGAGTAACGAGTTCTTACCCATTTTCTAGCTTCACCAATAATAAGTTCTTGTGGATGATAAGTAGCAAATCTATGCTCATTTGACAAGTCATTGTGATGATTTGTTGAAGGTTGGAAATCTTGTTGAAGTTGCTCAATTGTGACTTCTTCTTCCTTATAATCTTCAGCTTGAGTATCTTTGTGTACTTTTTTGGGAAATTTGAACCAATGACTTCTTATTTGTGAGGATGAGTTCTAGCCCATTATGCCACTCCTAATGGGTTCATCATCATCATTGTTAGCAGTAGCTACATTCATAGGCATGTTTTCAACAAAAGCAACATATGTTTGGCAAGGTGTAATTTTTACTACTAACAATATGTTATTTATTTTGGCGTAAATTAGTTTTTTAATAATATTTATTGTTGATATATTTTTCTTACTTTGAGTATTATAGTATTTTAAATATGAACAAAAACTATATATGTTACCAAATATCTCATTTTTCTTAAACTTTTGGGCCACGTTTAACAAATTTTCAAACTATAAGAACTATTATTATCGTAAGTGAAACGGTAGAAATTGAAAAACATTATTACTAAAATTATGGGGACTATTGAAGTAATTATTCATAGGAATTTAAAAATAATATATTAAATAAGTGTTGATATATATATTTTATTAAATATATTATTATTTTTAAATTATTAATTAAAATAATTTTAAATTTATAATAATAAGGAGAATTTTTTTGTATTTTATAAAATAAAAATTTGAAAGTAAGTCCGTCATCTTTAGAGATAGAGTCAGATATACGAATCAATCATTTCTTTTTATTCTTTATAATATTTTCGTTTGGACCAAATTCAATTAATTTGACAAAGAAAGTCGGCCCCATGTGAAAGCACCCCTTTAAAACGTCGTCGCACCTTCTCCAAGATCAAGTGGGCCCACAAAGTTAACTCAAAGGAAAGAACAAATGATGTATTTTTTATATAAATTTTGTATCAATCCAAAATGTTACTCATTTTAAAAAATATATTAACTTTATCTTAAAATATAATAAATTTTTATATTATATTATAATAATATTAATTGTAATATTTTCAATTGAAATAAATATTATATTTAATATATTATAATTTTTTTTTATAAAAAATGATGATATATAATATATTTTTTTAAATTTAATATAATATTTTTACAAATAATAGAAATAAATTTACAATAATTTAACATAAAATTATTATATTTTGAAAAGAAAGTATTAGGAAATTTGGGACCTTATCCTAATCCTACGTAATATCAGAATTGATCAACCACTGTCCATCAAATTTCACAATGTGAACTTCAATATGTATTCCACGAGTGAATTACAACTTTGGTCCTCAAATTTTGACAAAGTAATAACGTGGTCCCCATGCTTTCAATATGTATAGTCCCAAGGAATTCACACAAAAATCTCATAAAAGTGGCTAATTTGATCTTTTGTATATATTTTTTAATTACTATTATAATTCCCAATGAGTCCTCTAACGCGGACATTATTAGATTTTGAGCTTAATCCACTACTCTTTTTTTGAATAGAGGTCTGACACTTGTGCATTATATATAGTGCGATATGCTTGTACAAGTAATTAAGTTATAACGTCACGATCCAATGAGAGAGGGTATCCACCGGATATCATCCAAGTTCTAAGTCATCATATAACTTTGGAAAGTAATTCCTATGAGCATTGTATGTAACTAATGTTTACCATGGATATAAAGATGATTTATCAATAGAGTTAATGCGTAGTCCCATTTTCATGGATACTTATTAGGTATTTATAGTTTTTGAAAGAGAATAGATTTAGTTTTAACACCGCAAGTTTGCAGCATGTAAGTTATAGGCATAAGGGTTTTGATATTTCCTTCAACCTCTACGATTATTGCTTGGAAGATATGGTGTAATTAATAATTAAGCCACTCAGCCGATACACTTAATACCGTATTCCCTTGTACATCTATCATGAATATTTATGGTCTTTATGGTGCTCATAAGGAATTATTTTACGGTGTGATTTGATCAAACTAATTTTACCCTTTACATATTAGGGAAATTTTTATATGATGCCACTCATTCAGGACCATTTTTCATCCATACCAGGGAAAATTATGTAATCATTTAAAATATCGGTACTATTACTAGCTCAATTGAAACAATAGTTGCCATTTATGCAATTAAGCTTATGCTAGGATGAGACGGTGGGACCAGTCAACCGGACAGGTGGGATAGGAGAGAAGGAAAGCTAGATAGATAGATGGGACATAGGACAGAAAGAAATAAAGGAGAGACGTTCTCTCTCTCTCTCTCTCTCTCTCCGAATTCTCTCTCGCAAATCCTGGGATTATCCCCACTGGTTGGTCCTAAAATTCGATATACAGGCTTCTATACATATATACATACATATATATATATTTGACGGTTGCGATTATCGATTGAGAAAATAAAAAACAATGACTGATCCCAAGGATGATACATTGAGGACGACGACGTTAGAGGCGTCGGCGGTTTTGTGCTCGATATGCCTCGATGCGATCGCCGATTACGTGGACAGGTCGACGGCGAAGCTCCAATGCGGCCATGAGTTTCATCTCGGTGATTAAAATTTAAACTCTCTACTCTCTCTCTGCATGTGTTGTTGCATTTCTGGTTTTTTTTTCTGAATTTTATTATATTTTGAGGTATCGATATGATTGTGTTTGTTTTTATTTGACATTCCGAATGCCTTGTATATTTCTGTTTTTTTTTTCTCCAGAATTTGATTATTTTTTGTTGGCGGTCTTAGTTTGATTGTGATTGTGCTAATTAGATATCCCCAATGCCTTGTTATATTTCTTTTTTGTTTTTTTTCCCCCCGATTTCGATTGATTTTTTGGGGCTTAATTCGATTGGGCTTGTGTTGATTAGATTCCCAATGCTTGCCCATGTGTTTCGTATATGGTTGAACTAGTAGTGTTTTTTTAAATTTATATACATGGATATGTGTGTGTACGTTAATAAATGCGTTTATATGTGACTAATGGTTGTGAAAAAGTAGGTTTATGTTTATTTGAAAGATGAACCCTTGACGTGATCGAGGCCAAGGTTTAAACTAAATTTTGGCTTGGCTGGCTATGCCCACGCCCCTGTAAATCACGGAACTGACATGGAGGCATATCAGCCCCCCTATTTAATTGGTTGTCCTTTGTGAACAAATTGGTTCCAATCACGGGGGTCTTCCTGGCTTTGTCTTATTGAGGCTTCGTATTTTCTTCTTATAAAAGGAGTGGGGAAAGAGGTTAGGAAATCCAGGCACAGGTCTACTTTTGTAATGATCAATTATTTCAATATAGGTGGTTTATTAAAGTGCATTTGTAATGTTAGATGTGGCCAAAGTGGGGAATATGCGGGTTTGTGTGCCCCCTTGTCCTGTTAGCATCAACTCTTCGGTTTGATAACAAGGTGTTATTAGTGGCAAGTTTGCGTCAAGGTAAGTGGTTCAGACTATGGTCATACATGACTGACCAAAGAATTTTTGCAATTGTTTCTGTATTATTGGAATTAGGATTTACCAGGTTCAAGTTACAAGGCTTGTGCCAGGCCTTGGCAGTGTTTTGGGCTGTCATCTTTAAATGGGGGTTTCAAAATTCATGCATGGTTGGTTTGATTGATTTGAGAAGCAATAAAATGACTAAAAGAATTGTAGGTATCATTTTACTTGGTGCTTTCTTTTGACTTTTTCTAATTTCTCTGTTGTGAGACTGTGAATTGGGAGCCACATGGCTGAAAAAGACTTACTTTGTTGCAATTTTTTTGTTATCATAAGCAGGATTTCTATCTTGTTGTTGGGCGTATTGAACTTCTACAATTTCCTTGAGCTTGAATTGCCCCAATGAAGATGGATTCTGGTGTTCTCCTCTGCCCTGATTTCCTTTTTCCCCTTTTGCAGTGCATGGCTTGCTGCTAGATCTTAGTCCTTGGCTAGGGTCTTGTCATTTTTTCTGCATCCTTTAATTGTCTTAACTTTGACTAGTGCTTACCATGAATGTATGCTACAAGTTCCTGCAGTTCAATATAGCGTCAACGTACTTTCCACAGTAAATAGTTTGTGTTTTATGGTAGCATCTTTGTATAAGTAGGATCTTTATTTGTTTTGCTATATTTTTATCATTTCCTCAGTCTGTTTTACATTCAAACAGCCTTGTAAATTTGGAAGGGCGTATTTCCTAGTTACTTTTTATTGGTTTGCAGATATTCATATGATTTATATTCTGCTACTGTATACAGAATGCATTGGTTCAGCATTCAATATGAAGGGAGCAATGCAATGCCCTAACTGCCGTAAGGTTGAGCGAGGTCGCTGGTTATATGCAAGTGGCTCTACTTGTTCAGTTGCAGAGATAAGCATGGATGATTGGACTCTTCATGAAAACCAATATGGGCTAGGTTTTCCTGAAACTGTGAGCTTTGTTATTGCCTCCTTTTCTATTTAAATGTTTATTTTTCTATGAAGGGGGAGGGGGTGTTCCTCTTAGACCTTTACATGTTTATTCTTCGGTGGTAACCGTTTTTGGCATTTTTTCTGTTGGATATTGCTGCCTACCAGTAGTTCTGTGTTTGAGACCAACCTAAGATGGCTTTTTTTAGGTCTTGTCTGATTAAGAATTGTTGCAAGTTCCATTATGAAACGGTCTTGATAAACTCAATTTCATTCGATTAAGCTATCGCTTTATGTTATGATGTATTCTTAGTTTGTTTAATGTGTTGAAAGTACTAAATCTTAATAAGTAGGCCTACCATGGCCTTGCAAGGGAACTTACTGTTTTCATTTTCTTTCTGGTAAGTGCTTACTGTTGATTCTGATATTTGGATAACTAAGCACATAAGGCAATGTTTATAGTAATTAGGCACAAAGTTTCCCCTCTAGATTGGACGCTTAAGATACGTTTATGAGTATGGTATGAGTACAATACATGTTTGCTTAGCAAGGAACTCTCTCGAATGGCGACCACTAGTATATATAGAAGGGGGTCGGAATTGATGTTAAGTGGCAGAGTGCTTGAAAAGATTTCAAACAAAGCTCGTTTTGGGTAAAAGAAGAAGTAGTGGGTGGTGGCTAAATTTAAAATGCCCAATAACAAATATAATATGAATTTGGACACTAAAATCTGTCTGTTTAGGATATGGTTCTGCATGGGCGAACTAAAGAATCAATCTTGTAACTATGTTTTGTTTAAGTACCTCTATTTATGAAGACCCGATTAGGTTATAACTCAAAAATCATAATACGTCATTAGTACATTAGGTAGGTCATATCATGAAATCGCATTTTAGTTACAACTCAACTGATCAGCCACTGAAAATGAAAAAGATTCGAAAAGTCTAAGAAGACCATCATTTAAATAATTAATCTCATTCAGAGAATCGATGTTAATTTATGATCATCATGGTAGGACTCACCCGTGTTTAGTGCCTGGTTCATCTCTTGAAGTGAGGAGTTATTTCAGGAAAAATGTTAGGTTTAGTGTTTTGTACATATTTTGAACTGCCCCGAGCCGTATGTCTCCATTACATGCCTAGCTCAAATGCACTAAATTGATGCCATTCAAGAGCTTTGTTGTGATATTTTTTATTTTGTCCTTATTATCTTTTGCTAAATTTGGGAACTCGATGCGAATAAATGCTGTTGCATTAAGAGGATTCAAATACAAGACAGCATACATAAACTATTGATAATTAAAGGTCTTTATTCCATGTGTATTAGCGAATAAATCCTTTATGTTATAACAAGGTGATACAACTAACATATCTTATGTCGCAATTCATAATCTTTTATTTACCAAACGTATCATAGGATAATCACTTTGGACATCGTTTAGTATTTGCTGTACATGCATCCAAATGCGAGTTGAATAATCATTTATATGTATGGAGTCAAGACTGATAAATTGTCGTTGGACACGTGTGCTTTCCATCTTAAGTAGTGCAAATCTTTTGGTGATTGTATTCACTAGTAATTGATCTGGACATGGTTTAGTCAAATCTATCCCACTTTGATTCAATTTTACCATATCAAAAATCAATAATGCTCTTAGTCTATAAATTCTCATTTCGACTCCAGGCCTGAATTTTCATTTGTACGTTTGAAAGGTGACTTCTCTATTGTAGTCATGACAAGCATTATCTGACACTATTTTGATTAATGTAACATCTGAAGTTATGCATAGTAGACACTGTTCCGCCTTGTCATGTCATCTGGAAATTGTCGTGTCGGACACAACTGTATCGTGTCAACCCATTTCCTTAGTTGTGCTAGCTTTTGATACCAAATTTGTACTTGATGTCGGCAATTTTTGGGGTTCAATTGCGATAAGAAATGGAAATAAAAAGAAAAATGGTAGAATCTAATTTTAAAACTTAGCTTTATGATTGTCATCTAACAAAGACAATTTATGAGCTAGAAAAATAATTTTGACAGATTAAAAATTATAGTCGTGTAGGAAAAAGAGAATAGAAAAGCTAGCAATACTAGTGAAGACTATGGTTGTTCAATTGTTATGATAGGTCTGAAACCAAGAATTTAGAATCTAGACGCATCTTCTGTGTGTATTACTATCTTTGGTTCTTTCCTTTCTTTAATATACCTCATCATTGGTTATGTTACTTCAGGTGTTTTGTTATTAATTCCGAAATTGGTTACATGTAATTGAACTGGATGATTATGACCTTTTCTATGTCTTTTGTCGTTGCCTTGTTAACTTGAGCTAATTTTGTTTCCTGAAATGGTGGTATTTTGTTATCACTTTTATGTTATTTCTGGTAAAGAACAACTCAAGCCGCTGTGTAAAGGAGTCAATGACAACATTGACGCCTATAAGATTAAATTATTGAAAGCTTGTTCTACGATGCATGTCATAACCACTGACTTACTCCCTCCTAAAGGAACTCATTTTGTAATTTACTTTTTTTTTTTCTGTTTCTTTTCTGCAGCCTTTTAACATTCACTGGTGTCCATTTAGTGGTTTGGCAAGAGTTCACTCAGCTTTTGAGTAAGTACAATTTTCCTTTGCATTCTTACATCTGGATTTTTAAGTACTTCATTTTCATTAATCTGTCTTCCGTTGTATATTACCTGGTCTTGATAAACAAACTGATTGATTTTTTTTATTTAAGGGAAGGATAGAGAAGGAATGTACATGGACATGTAAAGTAGTGCTGTTTTTATTGACCATAATACTGTAACTAGTTTTTCAGTCATATACTTATCGTGGAACCTTTATTGTTAAGTGTTATGTAATTATTGTGTGAACACATGTACGAGTAAGAATTGACTTTATAGAAATAGTTATTTTTGATAAAAGAATTAGACAATAGCCTCTCTAGAAACCATATTAGTTCCTTCCTTATTTAGGAGCAGAAGATGTATGTTAGGTTTTCACGTGGCTTCACTAATAATTTATTTCACGTTTGAATATTGTTATTGCCTTTAATCTTGCATCTTCTCTTAACTTCAGTGTCCTTCACTTGTTTTTGAGTTTTAGCTACTTCTCTATGATGCTTTGCATGGGCGTATCTAGAACATAGTTATCCGCATATGTAAAGCAACATTTTTTATTAGTGATACATTCTGCAATGACTTGATCTATTTATATAAGCAGTTTTTGTTACACTCCTGATGGTCTGATATATTTGATATATTATTTATATTTGCAATTCCAATCACAAATTTAGAGACAAGCAAAAATCAAACGAATAGATATTACTATTTCTTAAATTCAATGATTACAACATTAAATCCACATTCGTTTTCTGAAGTAGAGAACTGACAACTTTTACCGACGACAATTAATGCATGATACAATAGTGATTGAGTGGAATGTCTTTGCGGCAACTTGTGTTCGTCTCTGTGAATAAATAAATGCATAGGGTCTTTGATATGTTTGACCTGCTAGAATGCCTCAAAACAACGTGAAATGACTGTCCCTCATTTTCATTTGTGAACTTTTACAACTGAATCAGACTATGGCAATGGCAATGTGCAAGGACTGCTCATTATCAAATCTTGCAAGAGCTTAGATTTTTTGCTCAATTTCGAGTTATAGCCTTTTGCACATATTGATTGTTGCATTAACAAGTTAAGACCTACTATTTCAGGGCATTGGAATCTTTGCCACCAGCATGTAAGTTTTTATTTTATAACCTTTTCTCCCGGAAATTTTTGAGGTTTTGTTGTCCCCGACTTCCATATTAAATGGCGAATTGTGCAAGGTGCAGATCATAACTTACATAGACACCAAAACATGTTTGCTGAACATGGAGCTGTATCATCTATGGCCCACTCATATATTGCGTATTTTGGACCTGTCCCATCTGCATCATCAATTGCCAATGAGACTATTGAAGATTTAAACTTTGGTTATCAGTGGAACGGCGTATCTAACCCCCATGTTTTTCCAGTCACTGGTATGCATTATCATAATGGCATCCATCAGAATTCCCATATTCTCTCTCCCAACAACACCCATGCTAACAGCAGTGATCAGGCTCCAGTTGCTCCTGTTACTCTCAGATCTAGCAGAGGGGATTTTGGTGCCATGGCAAGATCTGGGTCTTTCATGCATCCATCTCTTTATGGTCATGGGTAAGTTTTCTTCCCCTGCTTTTTTTTTCTTTCCTCGCATACACTCACTTTAGAGTATTTAATAGTGTGAATAAAGGAAATAAATTGCTAAAGCTAGTAGATGTGATGATAATGCCTAATCCATAGCACTGCTCTACTTAAGTATGTATCTATGCCTTTATGTTTATAGTTATTGTTTATGGTATTTGATGTCTGTGCCTTGCCAGTTGCCACCAAATTATTTGTTTGGTCCAATTCTTTCCCAATCATTGGCAGAGGAGATTAGAAGTTATTGTCATTGTTTGAGTTGAATACAGAAACAGGTGACTTGATTCTGTTTCTGTTGTTTTCCTTTCCTAGTTTCTTTCCTTTTTACCTGGAATCTTTTCCCAAAATTTTTGGTTCCTAGGAATCCCTGTTTGTGTGTTTCTTTGAAACTTCTGAATCATGCTTTCTTCTATATAAACTGCATATCTATGACGGACTGTGAACTGCATTCTTCACAACTTGTCAGTCGGAGGTCATACCACTGCAAGCCTTTTAACTATAACGGTAACAGGTTTACTGTGCATTGCACATGGTGAAAGAATGTGTTAAATATTTTCCTTAAATTTTTTATTTGTAATTGTCTCTTAGAAAAGTTATTTCGTGCACCAGCAATATGGTTTGTCGACATATTTTTCTATTCTATCTGCAGATATTGAATTTGTTTTCTCTTTTCTTGTTTTGCTAATCAAATATGATTTGTCATCATATTTTTCTATTCTATCTGTGGATATTGAATTTATTTTCCCTCATCTTGTTTTGTTAATCAGATATGTTTTCCTTTTGTTGTCGAGAAGAAATTATTGAAATGTACATACCTTTTCAAGTAGTGAACTACTCATATTAGTGTCTGGTTTATCTACTTCTGTTTATACGAGTTTCCAAAGCATTACTCTGATCAAGTGTTTCATCGTTTCAGTAGTCGGCCACATGAAAGATTACAACCTCCTCACACCATCCATAATCCTCACCAACCGACCAATCCTTTGGGCATGCCGTCAGCAATAATTCCTGGCATGGCGAGATTCCATGGACGTAGATCCTTGCCCCAGCCATCTGTACCCGCAAATTCAGTATCTAATCATAATGGCGGCTTCTTCATCTTTCCAACCCAAGGCTCATCAGTTCCAAGTTCGCTTGAAACGGAGAATTCATTGCCAGCCATCTTGTCTGACCGGAACTCTGGTTGGATTTCATTCAATAATGGTACTGCTGGATCTGATTCGAATAGGACCGGTAACTTTTGGCATGGGCACTGGTCTTAATGAGACGTGCTCTTTTACCTTAAACTCGGGTGTTTAAGGCTATCGGCTGCCTATTTTATCCTTGAACCCCCTGGATGACATTTGTTGAGCTGTTGTTTTGTAAATTTGACCATATTTTCTTCGTCATGTGGCTTGAGAAACTGTAAAACTATTGCGTATTCATGTCACATGGCATGCTGAGGGGATCATTGTATCCTGGTCGAATCTCCTTCAGAGAACTTGCAAGTTGTAATGGTTGAATTGTGCAGTTGATAATGGGTTGGTGCCAAAATGTTGTAAATTTTGGTTTGAATATTGATATAATACGTTATGTACAAATATTTTTAGCAATTGGTTATATACTGCATTTTCTAGATGCCGAAGTTGACATCTGATGATCCGAGCCACTAGTTGTAAAATATTTCATGTTTGAAGTATTTTTAGAAGTAATATGGTTTTCATTAAAAAAAAGAGAGAGTAATATAGCAATAATGAATGTAAATTTCATTTGTGTTTATTAGCCAAAAAATTTCAAAAAATGCTTAAAAACACGAATTTTGAGATTGAAGTTTATTTTAGGTTAATATCTCATTATGAATGAGATTTACTATAAAAGTCAGATTTTTTGTGTTATACCAAAAATAATGGCATGCAGGGTTGGAAACATGAAATTTTTGTTGGATAATACTTTACAGATTAAAATTTATGTGAGCTATTGCTCACAGTGATAAAAACCATGAATTGTCAAGGTTGAAATTTTTTGGGGACAAACAAATCTCGTAAGAATGGAATTTAAAATTAAACTCAATTTACACGTAATTTCGTACATTACTCAAAACAAAAACATCTCAAAACATGAATTTTCAAAGTGAAATATAACTTGAAGTAAATCTCATTTTTAGTGACGTCAAACATAAATGGCTTAGAAAACTAAGTTGACTTCGAAAGGGAAAAGACCTAGAAGAACTTCTCAAATACCAATATTTTAAGCAACTAATTTTCAAAATAAAAGTTAATATAAATTCTTCTGGAACTTGGGCTTTTATGTATCTCAATAATTGTTTACAGATGAACTTTTCCCAAGTTTCAACTTATTACATTAAGAGCAGAATCTACTGAGAAAAGTGAGATCGAGAAACTGCTGAAATGTTTTGCAAACTAGTTATAGCACCATTCGGGCCAACGTTTTCTCCCTTCAAAAAACTGGAATACCAATGTGCAGAGAGTTTCGGGTATCTCTTCAAATCCTCGTCGTCCAAATCTACATAGTAGAGGCCGAAACCAAATTCATATCCACCCATTAACTCAAAGAGATCCATGAAAGACCATGTGAAGTACCCTCTCGTATTTGAACCATTCCTTGAATAAAAAATAGATATATAGATTAATCGACCACATCAGAATACAATGATACCGTCAGGACAGGGATCTATATATGGTGTCGGACTCTAATTTCTCATCATCTTATTTTTAGTCCCTAAAAGAAGAGAAACTCAAGCATATAATACAATAAGCCCATATGAATGTTTCATCTCACCACAAACGATTGTAACATTTTCTATTTCACATACCTGACAGCATCGAGCAAACCCCCAATGTAAGCTTGCAAATATTCCACCCTCGTCGTGTCGTTCAAGGTTGAGTTACGGCGTGTTTGTTGACCTGTCAAAACAAATCGGTGAAATTCACCGAAGGGGATTTAGAAGCCACTTAATTTTTTAACCCAACATTTTCTACATCTTCAGTGGAAAGTGAATGAATTTAAGTTACCAAACACATTTCCATCATTACTTTCCTGATTTATTACAAACACGCACGGAGAAAGAGAGACGGACCGTTTTCATGAATGTAAACAGGAGGATTGCCGTAAAATTGCCTCAAGTACTCGAGAACTCCTTGCAGACCCGAGGGTTCAATCGGGAACTGAGTCAAACAAAGTCAGTTAGGCTATCAAAACCCGAACGTTAACCAAGTCAAATGGTTATACATTAACACTTACCTCAGGGGGTGGCGTATCACCTTGCTCAACTGCAATAACCAAAACTTTTCTTCAGAAACGTAAAACACGTGTATCGTCGCGAAATGGCTCAGTAATGTGCTATATTTGCCTTATCATAGATTCAAAGTGAAGCAAGCAGAATACTGCTCAGTACTTGTTCAGAAATGTAAGAACTTTGTGCGGTGGACCATCCTTACATATAAATATATATATATATATACATGTAAAAATTTCCGCTTTGTGAGTAACAACCTATTAGCAAGACCAGCGCAAGTACGATTATATGAAACTTGAGAAAACACATACAAATCATCTCTATTTCCATATCTGCATTTAAATCCCTCGTGTCTACATCGAGACTACTTGGTCTGTTCTTGATGTATACGCAGGTGTAATGGTTTACTCCTATGAAGTCAAATGAGCCCTTGATTTGCTTAGATTCTTCTTCCGTGAAGGCTGGCATTCTTGTGCCCGCATTTTTCCTCATTATTTCGGGATAGTTTCCGAAAACCAAGGGATCGATGAACCTGCAAAACAATAAAAAGTTTCATCCGAATCTAAATAGGGCTGCATATGATCCGAACTGAGCTCGGCCAATAATGAACTTATTGACTCAATGGCTGATATTTCTGGTTTAGGCTCAGGTCATTTATATATGAACAAGTCCAAGCCAAACCTAAGCATGTCTGCACACCACTCTTAATTTTTAATTTTTTTCTTTAAAAGAGGATTATATTATCAAAATTAGCCAAGTTTCACATGGAAAATATAAGACGAGTTCTATTAGAAATTAGAGATATCCTTGACTAGATGTAATTTTTATATTACATGCAAATTTTCTGATTCAAATATCGCATACTTAAAAGATTATACATAATCACAAGTTAATAACCCAATTCAGGTAAAAACATCTCGAAGGGCACATATTTTGCATTTATCAATGAATAGGAGACGAAAACGAAGACAATCAGAAGCATTGGCGGATTGATGAAATTTTCTTAAAATTCATGTATAAATTTTGAATTTTTTTTAAGAGGTCTATTGAGCGGCTCCCTTAACTTGAAATCCTGGGTCCACCATAAAAGGGTTTAACAATACTTATAACTTATTAATTTGTGACTCACCAACCGATGTAAAAGTCGTTCGCTCGTTTAGTAGCAATCACATCTTCGGATATATTTGTGGCAGGGATAAACCAATATGCAAAAATATTTATTCCTATTTCGCCTCCTCGCTTTCCCTGTAGAAAAATACGCTTAGCAAATTCATTACAGCATAGAATTCATAAACGAGAAAGCAAATGGTAATAACAATATTAGAAAGTTCGATTCAGAATTATGCACTTATTACCTGGTATTTTAACTTGTATAAGTGTGTAGCAGCCGAATGAGCCAGCAAGATGTGATGAGCGGCCAAGTATGGCTCGTACGAGGAATTACCTCTAGGACAATTTCCAAAAGGTTGAGAACAACGGCTCGGGGGGGAAATTCCGACATCATAACCACCCAAGACAAATACGTTGGCCTCGTTAAATGTTGTCCAGTGCAAGACCCGATCACCAAATAGTGCAAAGCACACGTTGGCATACGCTACAAAGTCTTTCCTACATTCAGAAACACATGCTTTTAGTTACAGCTCCAAGGATAAATACGATCTGTACAAATTTTGGCAAGGAATTAGACGGGGAAAACGTCATATTCAAGAAAGCTACAAAACCATTTTCGGTCCTGCGTAGTAAAGCGATGAAAAGAAAGTAATGGGAAAAATTGATTTTCAAAATCAGAGTCAATATGTCTGTCCTGAAACTGTTTCCTCGTCCTGAATTCAAGCAAAAGTAATGCAAATGAGCTAAGTGACAGTTTTTAGCAAATATTTTAACTAAAAAGATCCAATTCAAGGTTTCTTAAAACATTAGTTTAGAAATTTCGCTTATTACAAAATATTGTTTTTTTTTTAAATGTAGAGGTGTTTTCGCAAATTTCATTTGAAAAATTTAAAAGACCTGCCTTCTGACCAAAATAGTGGAACTAGGAAAAATCAAGTTGAAGAAAGAAGCAAAATATAGAAAGTATACAACCGAATGTACTTTTGCAACCCTACATAGCGTGACTTCGTATTTGATTCTAGCTTTTAAGCAAATACGTTAGCTTATTTCTGACTAATAAAAAAGTTGAATGCATTCAGTTTAACACTTCCAATTTATTTAGATCAAAACAACAAATAAGCCCAACTTAAAAGCTGAGCAGCCAAATGATATACAATTGATAAACAAAAAAGCTGAAAAGCTTTTAAGCTTCAACCAAATACGCCCAACATTACTAGAAAAGGTGAAGGAAGTTTAGACCGTACAGAACTCGTCGACTAAGCCACCCTTCGTACTCATCTTCTAGAACTTGTGGTAAATCCGAGTGCACTAAGGTAACATGTGGTTCAATACCTACATGCCAAACAATGTACAAATCAATAATCAGCAAGAAAATTTTTCCAAATATATAATCACTTGCTTTTCAAAGACAGAATTTTTCCTAGAAAAAAGTTTCTATCATAAACAAAAAACAGATCAACAATAAAAATGTGACGAAGACTGGGCTGATACCATGTAAGATGAGTTCATTGATGAGATTGTTGTAATACGAAACGGCTTTTTGATTGACTTGTCCTCTTCCATCTGAAAGGCAAAGAAGCACAAAAACAACTTTTATGCTTTTTCTTGTTTCGAATTAGTTGAAGTGTTAATAGGAAGTTGGTCGTACGAGGGATCAGCCTGGACCACGAGATGGAGAATCTGTAAGCCTCCAGGCCTGTTTCCGTCATCAACCGAACATCTTCCTGAATTGGATAAACACTTTAGCTAACTCACAAACTAAATTTAAGATTATGTATATATATATATATATATGGAGGATCCAATAAACAAACTAAAATTAAGATTATTTTGGAAAATTGGACGAAAAGACAAGCCATTCTTGCTTCAGTAGATATTTCTGTAAAAGCCTTTTATGTGCTTCTTTTCGACGGAAACACAATTTTCCCAATGTGCGTACCAATGATTACTTCAACTTGGTTATATTTCATTTTGCTAATAAGTTATGGTACATGGGTATTAAGTTGTTCTTAGCTAATAATTAGTAATGAGACGTTTTGAATTTCGAGTAATATGTTCTTAACTAATATTGAGGCAGACAAAAGTCTTGAGGTATTATATAATACAACAAAAACAAGAAGCAAACATAAATTCATGCAACTGGTAAAAAATTAATTTCACGAGTGTTCATTTCGCGCACCTTATATTTGTGGTACTCGTCGCATGCCACGTCTCCATTGGCTGTGCCAGCACACCCTGAAGTTTCGAATTGATAGTCAGTCATGGCTTTATGCTTTCAAATAGAAAAGAAAGCCAAAAATGAGAGCGATAGAAAAATGCTAATTATTTTGGCTTTGTAACAACACCAAATAATACGCTTAATGCATTCCAATGAGGACTTGTAAGTATAGACTATAGACATCTTACACATAGTTAGTCTAGCAAAAGACACAAGTTGTTTGGTTGTAGTTTTTAACCAAATAAGGAAATTTATTTCTGTCTAAAAAAAATACTGGATGCGTATAGCTTAAAACATTCAGCTTATTTAGGCCAAACAGCAAATAAGCTCAGCTTTTAAGCTAAGCAACCAAATGCTTCCCAACTTTAAGCAAAAAAAATTTTTAAGCTGGAGCTTATAAGTTGTAGATTGAACTATACTTTTCTTTTTCTTTGTCATTATCATAAAAGAAGAAGTAACTTATTTTCGATTCCAACTCTTATTATAGAGAGACAAACGACAAACGAACTAACCAGCGTGAAATTTCACATTCTTCAAAATAGAACAACATGGCAATATAAGCAATGCAAGTCAAGACCGGTAAAATTTCATATTCTTCAAAATTCGACGTGAAACAATGGCAAGAAGTCAGATGATTAGCATCTTAGTAAGTTCTGTTTTACGAGTTTTAAGCAGAGGATCCAGCCCCGAAAACGAAATCAGATGGAATATCATTTCTAGAATATTATCTGCACAAAATACTAATTCCACTAAAATAAGAAGAATACATAACACTAACAGATTAATATAGAGGCCCCTCGTTATCCTGTGATAAATCGCCTGTTCCTGAGTTCTCTATTTTTATCTTTATCCTTATCGATATAGAAGGTCACCATTTTCTGATTTCATCCACATTCTAATTTGTGTACTTGCATGTGTATAATGGTCCCCAAGGCACAGTGCAATTATATAAGTAACAAATAAAAAAAAACACTTTAAGTAGCCTTCGATTTTCCATGTGATTTACTAAAAACATAAATGGTCCCAACGGCTTTTATAAATGGAAAACTATTATTTTATAATAATTCTTTAAAGTATTTAATTAACATTAGAGAAGTATCATATTGGAAAATATAATGTAATGTGTTTTATAATAACCAAGACACAATCCTGCAGATATATAATATATGCTGTGTTTTTATCACAAGGTTTATATATACTTTTCAAATACTATTTTTTATAACAAATAATCCAACTAGGAAATTCAATAATTGGGGCAATAGACCAGAAAGGAAATTTACATTGTCACAAAAAAAGGGGGGAGAAAAGGAAATTTCCAATATTGTTTTTTTGGTTTCTAATGCACGAAAGAGAAGATGGTATTTGTTATTTCGCGTCCTCAAAATAGTAAAATTAGAAACAGATAAATAATTTTTTAATAATCAGATCCTTCATTACTTTAAATATACAGGATTATATGTACTTTCCTAGTAATCTTACCCTGAGACTTGTTATGCCATATTAAATCTGTTGAAATAGTTGGATTTGTTATTAGCATTACTAGTTTTTTTGTGGTGTTTAAAACAAATAATGAATTTACAATGTCAAGGAAAAGGGAAAAAATGAAATTTCGAGTCTTGGTTTCTTAAAGCCAAACTAAAAAATAAAAATAATAAATAAAATAAAAATAATATATGAAAGAGAAGATGGTATTTGTTATTTCATGTCCTCAAAATAGTAAAAATGGCAACAGATAATAATTTCTTCTTTTGGGAACAGAAGGAAATATTATTGATTTTCTCTTCCTTGAGCAACTCTCCTTGTCTTTTCTGAAGCTCCAACTTACAAGACACCTTTTTTTTAAAAAAGAAAATAACCAGCTTCTTCATTACTTTATTATTAGTCCTCACATTGTTATTTGATTATGGATTGGTTCTCCATTATTGTTATTTACATTGTCAGGCTTTTATTTCTGTCCAGATAAGGGGATGGAGATGATTTAACGGATTCGAATTAATTCTAATTAATGAGTATATTTTTATAAATTTAATCTAAAAATTAAATTATCTAAAATTTAGAATTTTTAATCTGTCTGAGTATCTTAGAAATCATGTAGCCGTAGTTACAACGTCTAACAATCACTTAATGATACACTAGGTTGAAGTAAATCAAATCGATACATATCAATGATTTTTCAGATTGATAATTTTTTGGAGCTCATTGATTGGGGGGTCAATTAGGAAAAAGAAGTTAAGTTATTGGATTCTCCGTACACACAAGATTTTTATTATTATCATTAATCCGTGTTTATTTCGTTGCTATTAGTTTAGCTTTGTTCACTCATAACTAAATTGAAAAACCCCAAAAGTTTAGAAGTAGCTTAACTTAGCAAATTGTGTGGTCTGGATTGGAATTGTAAAAATCGAATTGCGTATAAGACTGATTTGAGTTATTTTCGGGATCAGTAGGAATATCTGTGTTCAATACTTAATACTTACTGAGATAAAACTAATATATATGTTTAAGGAACAATCACTTTAAATGTACGGTATTCTATCACACAATATCGGCTACTTTCCTAATAATCTTAACCCGAGACTTGTCGTGCCATAATACAACTGTTAGAATAGTTGGAATTGTTATTAACATTATTAGTTTCTTTGCGGAATTTGTATTATTAATTGTTAAGTTAAGGACTTCGTTNNTCTTAATATTTATCAGTTTTAAAAATATCCAACCACCTAGTTTTCTTGCCGTTTTTTTAACATAAAAAGATAAAAATAAAATAAAAAGTAAAGAAATTCCAGTATAAGATAAACAGAGAACTCAGCACAACTGGTACACAAGACAGATAAAAACATTACAATAAACTTGAAATTTAAAATGATCTCCTGAGTTGTCATATACATATGCGCATACAATTCTGTGTAACAATGAAACCAGGTTTCCTTACAACATCTTTCAGAAATAAGTACATGAAATTTATTAATGGGTTATGTCTCAAAAGTCGTTTATAAACCACTTTTGAAACTCTCGAATCAGAAACAACTCAGATGAATTTCGAGTTATTGGCTGAACTACATTATCATCAGCGAGATTCAAATTCTTAGCTTTCAAAAAATTTGAGTACCAATGCGCTGAGAGCTTTGGGTATCTTTTCAAATCCTTGTCGTCTAAATCTACATCGTATAGCCCGTATGATGTATCGTAGCCCGTCAGTAGCTCAACTGAATCCAAGAAGGACCAATAGAAATATCCTTTTAAATTCGTGCCGTTCCTACCACAATAACAAGAAGAGAGATAAAAATAAAAGAGATTAACCGTTAGTATAAGGACTTGTTTGATTGCAGCCTTCAGGGGGTTATGCTTAAAAGTTGGACAACAATTGGTTGTTCAGCTTTTAAGCTAAGATTTTTTTTTCCTCCTATTTTGCCCTACAAAAGCTAAAAGTTTTAAGAACTAATCAAGCCCTTAATATGCACGTCGGTTCCTCACTTTTCTCGGTTATGCAAGGTTGCAAAACGAGCACGTCAAGGGTGTGTTTGGCTGTGCGTGTGCACTGTGTGCTTTTGTTGCTCTTCGTTATGATTTCATTTGCCTGGTACGGGAAACACAAAACTAGAAAATTAACTAACTTCCAGAACCACTCCATGAAGAATAGTTTGAATTTATCTTTATCCCAGACATACCTCAAAGCATCGAGTAAGCTCGCAATGTAAGCACGCAAGTATTCAACTCTCGGTATATCGTTCAATGTCCCATTCCTCTTTGTTTGTTGACCTGCCAAATGGAGAAATTGAAAAGTTTTGCCCAAATGAGTAAATATCCTAACCATCGAATGTCAAAAAAATGCTGTGTGTGTAGACTTTATTTCCCTAAACATTAATTTGAAAACAATTCGGGGTTTAGCGCATTTAAAGACACTTGCTGAGCGAGACAGAGAGAGACCATTTTCGTGTATGTATACGGGAGGGTTCCAATAAACTTGCTTCAGATGGTCCAAAACTCCTAACAGGCCCCAGGGTACGATAGGGAGCTGAGTCGTGGGGATAAAAAAACTTGATTAGCAAATTGTATAAGTCGACGAGTAAAACCAAGTTTTTAAAAAGTGATTTTTAAGCTCTCACCTCGTATCCTTGATAATCTCTTTCATACACTGCAACAACCCAAAAGATCATTAGATTAATAGAAATATATGGGGTCGACTCACACACCATCATAGGGTTTGTTTGATTGCAGCTCTTAAGTGAAAAAACTACTTTTTTTCATCACAAGGAAGAAGCTATATAGACTTGGCTTAAAACATCTAGCTTATTAGGCCACAACAGCAAAAAAAAATCAGCTTAAAAGCTTTCAAGCCAAAGTACACACCAACTTTCAAGCCAAACAAAACTTGAAAATTGCAATCGAATAAGTCCATAGTAAGGTCAATTTGCTTTTTAAAATACACGAGCCATAGAAACACTTTCCCGGCTATGTTTTTTAACTTTTTATGAAGTTTAGTTGGTATAGCGAGAACTTACAAATCAACTTCACTCCCATATCCGAACTGTAGCCCCTGTAGTCCATTGTTGAGCTGCTAGATTTGTTCGGAACATTCTGAACATAAATTACCGTGTAAAAATTTATTCCTACGAAATCAAACGAACCCTTCACCATTTCAGATTCGAGTTTAGTGAAGGCTGGTAATCTTGAACCGACATTCTTCTTCATTATCTCAGGATAATCTCCAAATACTAGAGGGTTCATAAACCTTCAATAGAAAATAGAACACGAATAGTTCAACACAAAAAAAACAAGACCGTGAAAAACAATATTCAAGGGGACAAAGTACCTTGATTGAATTAAAATTTAAAACAATCGTATCGTTGAACCCGTAAAAGAACATGACTCACCATCCAAGGAAAAAATCTTGTGCTCTTCTGGTTGCAACCACATCGTCTGTTGCATTTGTATAGGGAGAATATCCGAAAGAGTACAGGTTTATTCCTAGGATACTGTGTTGCCGATTCTGCAGCATGAAACATTCATGATTCATTCCAAAATTAATAAAAATTGTAATCACACTTTCGAAACTTCATTGCGGCCTGAGTATCGAGTTCGTATCCTAGAAACAGTCTACCTAGAAACAAGTATGATGCAGAAGCTTTATGCACTGGAGTATCCGTATATGCATATATGGTGTTTGTGTAATACAAGAGAAGCTAATTTAGTACCTTGTACTTTCTACGGTATAATCTTGCAGCCGAGGCGTGTGCTAGCAAGATATGATGAGCAGCAAGATAGGGTTCTGTTGAGGAGTTGCCTTTAGAACAGTTCGCGATAAATGAAGAGCATCTTCGGGGAGGCGATTCTCCTGCACTGTAGCCGCCAACGACAAAGA
>MKEJ01017403.1:0-10746 GCA_001753735.1 Embelia ribes
GGTCATTTTGGAGCCTATTTTCTCATTCATTTCTTACTCGATTTGAGCAAGTGAATATATTACATTATTCACATCACGGAATAGAATATTAACCTACGAAATTTTATTCAAAATAACAATTAGGTCCCACTTTAATTTAGGCTCAAAATAGATCAAAAACTCAGTTTTCACACAAAAAACTGTTTTGTCTAACAATATATTACGAGGCAAAGGCGTTGTTGGTTGTAAGTCTAAATATAAGCTAATTTACTCGCGAGTTGGTCAAGCTCAGCTCAAAATCCATTAATTCCAGAACAAACCAAGCTCAAGATTGGAAATAGTATTGAAAAGATTTTGATCCGAACTTGATAACCAACTACTATGTTCATTAGTCTCATGGACCAGTTCAAAATGTGATATAAATATATGTTTTCTGCTCGAAGCTGAGATTGCAATTTGCCTAGTTTCCACCCTTATTGGTGAGTTCAACCTAGCAACAATTATCTACATAAGATAATGCAAATTCAAAAAGCTATTCTTTCATCAAACTTTGCATTATTTTGGGATTGGGAATCTCCAATAATGAAAGCGGGATTGACTAACTTCTAGGCTGGATGATTCAGTTGATTTGTTAAAAAATCTAATTTGTAATTTACCATTTCTAAATCGAGTTGTGAAGTCTTTTTCAAGTACTTCAATTGGGATATTTGCTATTCTTCCTTGGGCACATTTTGTATGACGCTGAAACCCAGTTTTGAGATGTTTTTATGAGATATCTCATTTTTAGTGAAATTTCTTTGTCTATAATATGAGGTGTTAATTATTATTATGCTTAAAAGTCGAGGGAAAATGGAACAATGCTCGAGGCAAAATTGGGAAAAAATAGAAACATTGTTCGTAAACATTAGGAATGAAAATGAAATCAACTGACAGGAATTCCCAATCCCTTCATTGTGCCCTGGTTAGTATATAAATTTGTATAAATAAGAGTTGTAAAATTAATTAATAACTATAATTATTTGATATTCAATGTACTCTTTGCGTATTATTTTGATAATATGGGTTTCTTTACTCGTTTAAGGAAATTGATATCAAATATGTGAAAATAGATGCTCCAAGATTTGTCGATGATTCCACATCCTTGAAAGGCATTCATAATACTGAAATTTGAAGATAAAAATACGACAAATGAATAAACCTGCAGAATTCTTGAAGCAGAGCAAGATGGTCTATTTTTTGCTAAGTTGGATCGATCGAATCGAAGTGTCCGGGTTCAGTTTTGATCAAAGGTTCAGTAACTCTTGTTTGTTTCATATTAAAACCTACCAAACCCCTCAACCCTAACCCTAACCCTAACCCTAACCCTAATATTAGGCCACTTTTGCCAACAACGAACTAGCGAAGATAAGTCACATGTGAACTTCAAAATGTGATGCTTTAAAGTTTGTAAGTTTAACCAAGTTTACTCTCAACCTCACCCTAACCCTCACCCACAAAAGCTACCATCTTCTTGATGTTAAGACTCAGCATAATGATGGAAAAGTTGGTGATTATCACAATTTCAACAATTAAGCTAAAACAAAAGGGGGAATTTTTAGGAGAAAAAATTTTACATACCAATTTTTTCCTCCTTCTTGGGTTGAGCTGTAACTGCTTTCTAGATTTTATTTTATTTTTTTACTTCTACTTCATCATCTTCTTTTTTTTTTTTTTTTTTGACTTCTTTAATTTGGAGCTTGGGTTGAAGATAAGCTTGGAAGTGCATTGCATTTTGGGTGAAGTTTTCATAGCTTAGAGTTGTAATTTGTTTTCATTTCTCAAGGGTTGTAAGTATCACATTCTTACTAATTAAGTTGTTTAATTTTTAAGCATCTTTATTATTTATATTAATTGCAAGTTTTAGTATAATTGTTATTTGTATTCATTTCAAATTTCATTGTAATTATTGTGTTAGATTAGTCACCATGTTTCTATCTTCATACTTTGAGTTAGATATTCTTATGTTCATTAGTAGTATGTTAGGCTAATTTTAATCTTGCTTCGGGGATGAAAATAGGTTAGTCGAAACCCTCGAATACCTTAATTGACGTGATTGATTTTGATAATCTAAATCATAAAAAATGAATTTGTTTAGAAAATCTAGGATTTTTAAAACTTATCGAAAGTAAATTTGAAATCATCTAGGCATAGTTATGGAGATTGACAACCTCCCGATGACACTATCGCGCCTCGAAATCCCGAACGACTTGGGGAAGGATCCTGATCCACTTTTAAATAAAAGGAAACAAAAAATATATATTGTTTGAAAGAAAGAAAATAAAAATGAGATATCATCTACTTCGCTTCTTTCACATTCTTATTCTACAACACTACCTATTATCAGCGTACGTGTAAAGAAAGCTATACTATAGCCTACATACAACTTTTATATTGAATCAAAATATATGCTTAGCCTGCATACTGCGTGTATATCAATGCAAAGTAAACATCATGTTTGCATCATAATAAAACAAGTTGCATGCCTGATCAACGCCATAATATATATTGCAACATGTTCTTGCCTAATACAACTCTAGCCACTTAAGGCAACAATATGAAGTAATACAAAATAACATTCTATAATGTCAATTACACTATGCCTCAAAAAATATATACATGCATCTGTGAATGACCGCAACGGGCTTCGTCATCCATCTCCGCACCTACAATATAATTATGATACAATATGGAAAAGAAAAATATACGAATTAGATTACGAAATGATACGATAAACGTGATGCTATGTGGTGTCAATATGTGTAAAATACAATAGGTAATAGTGTATACAATGCAATGTCTATGCAATGCAACTTGACACCGCCCAACACCAACACTAACATCGACACCAACTCCGACACCAACACAACACGACGCACAAAGGTGGGAATTACTGTATCAAAACGTTCTATAATCTGCCCTCTTCGTGGGACGTGATTTTAGATAAACAATCCCTGATCGGATTTTTGGAATGAATGGGGTATGCGAGATAAAGTGTATTATAAAGTCATACCTATATACTTTAAGTTTGGTATACCAGTATTTAAGTTTGGTATAATTGTACTCCAGTGTACTGGTATACCCCTTGGTATGCCGACTTCCAGTGAGCTCCTCGACCAAACTAGAGGTCGGTGTACCGGTACACTACCTGGGTATGCAGTACTCTCTGTGTACTTCTCGATCGACCAAAATTGGAGGTTGGTGTGTCGGTACACTCCCTAGATGTGCTAGTATTCTCTGTGTACCAATACACACATCTTGTGTGCTGGTACCCAGGTTCAAATCTGCTTTTCATCCAACTTCAAACTTCTAAAATACTCACCATGATTACCAACACTCCCATCCTTCAAACACTTCACGACACTCTTCTACTTCTCTACCATATTTGGTACGCCATTCTAATACTACCACGCACGCGTTGAACCTCGTAAAGATACGATGTCTCGTAACCACACTATAAAATAAACGTCTCCACATTTAGTCACATTTTATACTAATGCGTCATAATCTTCTTATTTCTATACATCTATAATTACATAAATACTTTATACTATAGTATATGTGCCAACGACGCAACATCAACACCTCGTATTCAACACAACAACACCAATACCTCAACTCTTATACCACATTTTACACTAATGTAACATGTCAACATTAAATAAATAATAAAAAAAAGAAAAATTTACTCAAAATTTCCAGGACGTTACAGACATACTAGGTCGAAGAAAATCGAAAAATAAATAGCCGTGATTTTCTAACCAAATTTAACCGGAACTCGTCATATAGGGTAATTCGGGGTAGAAATTAACCCATCAGATTCTCCGACATAGATATAACTTTATTTATTATTGTTCTTATTTTTATTCACTTATTTGCACTTTAGATGTTGTCTAAAACCTCTCCCGTATCGGAAAATACCATGAAACAATTAGGAGTAGTATTAACGTAATAAAATTCTTAAAAAAATGAATTTTGCAATTAGAATGGTTCGATTCTAGTGTTCTTAGGATTTTCGTTACGCTTAGGAGTCCTCAAGAGATTCGATACTCAGGTTCTTTTCGAGATAACTGCGAACCTTAGTGTACTTACTAAGTACTGAATTCTACACAATTAAGGTTCAGTCATGCCCCATATATTTTTGGGCCAAAATCTTAATAAAATTAATTTTCATTAAGTATAAATTACTGTTAATATCATAATACATATTCCAAACATAAAGATATAATTGTTTAACATTGTAATTATACAATTCTTTACATTTTAAATGTACTAGCTCTGTTAAAGTATAAAAATGAAAACTTAATATTACATTGTTCATAATCACATATTTTCTATTTTCTAGATGTATAATGATTTTAGAAGTCATTTACACACGTTGGACAACAATTTCAAAAGAATTTTGGCCTAAAAATATTAAGGGGGCTTAGAAGGGGCACAAATAAAATTTTTGACCAGTATGTCTATGCTGGTTCAAATCCAGCTAGGGCCAACAATTTATCAATCCATTAGAGAATTCACACCAGTTTTTTTCATTTAATTTCTAAATCTTACTTTCTAAAAATCCATTTTTTCCGTCAGAAATTCATATTTTAGAAATTGTCCACACCAATCCTTCTATAAAATTTGTAAAAAAAATGTATTAAAATAATTGTATATCATATAATAAAATATAAAAATATATTTTTCCAAATCTTAATTAGGATTTCATAGTTTTTGTAGAAAATTTATTTTTTTTTTATAAAAAAGTTATGAATAATAGATTTTTCAAGTGAGAAATTTACTATAGCATTTTTGATAAGTTGTTTAAAAATCAAGATATATAGAAATACTAAAGTGACACATTTTTCCTATTTGGTTTCTCATTTTAGAAATTAAATGAGGAAAAATTATGATTTAGAAAGACCTATGGGAATGCTCTTAAGAGATGGTATAATTTTTTGCCATTCCCAAATATTTGATAAGCACGAGTCAAATTTTGCTATATATATCTTTTAATTTTTCAGGGATTGTACTTCAATTGGTTAGAGCTAGTGACATCGTCGGAAATTTTAACAGAAAAATTGATACCAATGTCGATAAGGGCTGAACTAAAATTTGGATTATGGATAAATTAAGAATGAAGAAACACAAAAGTGAGGAACGGACGTGGGAATCAACAATAAGTTAGCAGTTAAAATGAAAATAACACTTTTCCCATTTATGGATGGTCACCAACTTCTTGAATTCAATAATTAAGGAATCCTATAGTTTTCTTCATAATTTTCAAATTAATATTAGTAATGAAGAAAGAATCTTGTAATGTGAACCAAGTAGGGTTCCACTTGGGGCCTAAAATTAGGTTTAAATAGATTGCAGATCATTCATTAGTTGGAATTATTCTAGTTTATCTAATTTTGCCATTGGACAAATGAGAAAACATTGGTTTTCACTAGATATTTTCAGTATGAACGATTGAATTATAATGGCTTTGAGGGGATGTTGAAAGTTAGATATAATATAAGTGAGAAGATATTTTGTATGACATATAGCGACTAGAAACATGCTACATGCTGTCCTAATTCGTGAGGTTGATGCATCGTGTCTAATAGAGTTACAGTATTTGTTGTCCTATTTATGGATTTCAATGAGGAAACTTCTGACTTGTGTTTATGTAATACATCATTTTGGTTGCAGTGCACTTTGGCCATATTTGGTTGCAGCTTATAAATTCTAATTTTTAATTTTTTTATATAAAAGTTGAATAACATTTGGTTGCTCAACTTTTAAGTTGAACTTATTTTTTATTTTAGTTTAAATAAGCTGAAAGCTTTAAATAAGCACTAGCTTTTCAGCTTTTTTGCACAAAAGCTTAACAACATTTGGCTGCTCAGTTTTTAAGTTGAGCTTGGTTTTTATTTTAGCCTAAATGAGCTGGAAGTTTTAAACTAGATGCATTCAAATTTTTTTTTATTCATAAATAAGCTAGCTTATTTGATTATAAGTTGCAACCAAACGAACACTTAGTTTGTAGTTGAGAAATAAATCACAAATGTTATTTCGATCCAAAATGTGGTGATTGCAGAATTCTTGGGGCCAATGAAAATTGATTTGTAAGTAGAGGGATCAAAGTGATTTTCCTTTGTTGGGATGGCATGTTGGCAATATTTTGGAAATTAGCATACAATTTCGAAAATATATTCTCAAAATTTTGGAAAACTAATATTGAGAATTGAGACTTAAAGACAAAGAAGGCATTGATATCTTTCCAAGTACCATTTGTTAGGAATGGCATACCACACCTATGTTAAAGGACCACATTTTGTGACTTTGAACAATATTTGTTGTCCCAGGTTTGGAATGAAAATATTTTATTATTTTTTAATATAACAAATTAAACTGAAAATGAACCAAATCGAACTCTATGGTTGGAATAACACTTTAAACAAACATTTATGAAGGCCTTGAACTTAGCAAAGGCTCGGAAAGTATTTGATACATAGAAACGACTCAATTCGACAAAAAACAAGGCAATATGTCGGCATATGTTCATATCAATCGACATATAAGTTCAAAAGTTGAAAATGTGGGATTCGAGAGGCCAAAAACAATTCAAAGTTGAAAACTGGATATATCAGTTGACTAATTTGTCATATATGTCGACAGATAAATAATCCAATAAAAATACTAGACTATTTATGATAATAAAAACTAAAAAATCAGTCTATTGACATATATCAATCGACATATATACTTAATCAGTCAATATATTTTGTCTCACTGAGAAATAAACAATTTGGAGTTGAATATCAATCGACATATACCTACATTAGTCGGCTGATATGCACATCAATTGACAGATATATCAAATCAGTCGACAGGTACTGAGGTTCATCAAATTAGATAAAAAATGCAAGACAGATAACATATTTTTCAAGTTCAAAAAGTATGGCTCATGACGGCTTGGTGTGGGAGACATTATGCAACCCTAGACACGGTTATATCCCCTCCATATTTGATATATACTCAGCCTTATTACTCCATTGATGTTAAGACTATCTCTCATAAGTTCAAAAGTTATAAGCAAAAGCCAAAAAGTTTAAAAGTTTAAGAATCCACCCATTTGAATAGATACTTGTATAAACCTTGTATTTTCAATTTAGTAAAGGATTTGAGTGAGATTTCTCTTTATACTCGTAATCTTAAAAATAGTTTATAAACTTTCACTCTTGAGTGAATTAGATAGTTTTGATACGCATTACACTCAGTTTAGGAGTGTAAGCTCGAATTAGAAACTTGAGTAACTCAAAGTTGTAATAGTTTCAAATAGTACCCAAAAATCTACATAGGAATGGTCTATGTTAATTCACCACTCAACTCTGTCTGTCTCATAATCTTGTAGAAAACACAAAACCCTACACTCAATATAGTATTCACCTTGGTGTTATGCATTTATATATAATGAAATGCATTTTTTTTACACTATTAAACCAACAATTCACAAAATTGCATATAATTAAATTTATCATAAAATTTACAATTATGTTTCATAATCTCACCTGCTTATCGATATTAACGGCTTACAACTTGGTTATTGCTTTGAAACAATCTAACTCATAGTAGTAAGACCTATATTAAGTATATAAAACACAGTGCCACGAGGTTATATATATAAAAAATTGATAAATGATGCCCCTACAATTTGTTACGAAAATCGAGATAAGCAACCAACGAGCATATCTATATCAATTCTTTCATGGCTTGGTGTAGAGCATAAATATGTATTTACTTTTGATCTGGGCTCGATGGTTCACAAAATAGGAATTATTTTATGTTTTTCTTTCTTTTTTTCTCTTTTCCTTTTTCCTGTTTCTTCCTCTATCTCTATGTTTGTTTCACCTTTTCTTTTAGATAACACACACACACATATACGTGATGGGGTGAGGGGTTCACTACCTCACTCCTCAATACTTATATATATATATATATATATTATTTATTATTATATAATATTTTTTCCCTTTTTCCAAAATCGGATCTAGAAGTCTCCAAAATTTTCCGAAAAATTTCTAAAGCTACACAAATTAAAAATAAGTTATTCCTAATCTTTACTTATTTTATAGGCAGCTCCAAAAATACTAAACTCTTACTGCCCATCTTTCATGAATTTTAATTAATAAATCACTATCTCGTGTTGGTCAAGTCTAACTCCAAAAATTACCTTATAATATACTCTAATTTATTAAAATAGAGTCACTCAAAAGGAGAAACTTTTGGGTATTACAACCCTCCTCTTGTAAAAAGAAATTCCGTCCTTGGAATTTAAATCATTTCTTCTACAATTAAATATAACTCTATATATTTTTTATAGTATAGATAAGTACATAATTACTCACAAAAATATAATACTATACTTACTCGATTACAGGAACAACTACTGGAAAAGTTCGGGTACTTGCTATTCATTCATCCCCTCTTTTCCAGGTTTCTTCTTTAATTCTGCGGCAACTCTATAGATCTCGCACCAACGGTATTGACTTACCTCTCAAGACTTTATCTCTTCTTATGAGTACACGAACTGGTCGTACCTCACAGACACATCTTCATCGATGATCAACTCTGTGTAATTCTCCACATGTGATGGATCTGGCTCATATTTCTTAACATTGACATATAAAATACTGGATGCACATTCTCGAGTTGATGTGGAAGTGCTAGTCGATATGCCACATTACTGACTCGTTCGATAATCTCAAAAGGACCTATAGAATATGGAGAGAGTTTCCCTTTCTTCCCAAAACATATCATGCCCTTTCGGGATGACACTTTTAAAAATACTCGATCTCCAATTGTAAACTCTAGCGATCTTCGTCTTTGGTCTGCGAATATTTTTTGCCAACTCATTACCATCTCAAGGCATTATTTTATTACTTTCTCTTTCTCAGTACTGACCTGAATAATGTCTGAGCCCACTAAGATTACCTCACCATAGTCGAGCCAACACACTGGTGATCGACACGCTCTTCCACATAGTACCTCAAATAGTGTCATTCCAATGCTCAAATGGTAACTGTTGTTGTATGCAAACTTAGTTATGGGTAAGATATCCTCCCAACTTCCCCCGAAATAGAGCACACATGATGATCCTCTCGGTTTTCCATCTATTTACGGATGATAAGCATTACTCTTTGTCAACCTCTTGCCCAAAGTGTTTTGTATACCCTCCCAGAATTGTGATATAAACCTCGAATCCCGATCAGATACAATGGTGTAAGGTGCACTATGCAGCCAAAGTATTTCCTTCAAGTATAATCACGATAACACTTCCGCTCTATTTTCTTTCTTGATAAGCAAAAAGTCAGCAGACTTCGTCATTTGTCCACAATCACCCATATGGTGTCCTTTCTGTCCCTCGATCTTGATCTCTGCAAACCACTCACAAAATCTATCATAATGTGTTCCTACTTTCGCTGTGGTATCTCGAGCGGCCACCCGTCTTCCTTATGTCAGCCTTTACTTGTTGACACATCAAACACCGAGCCACGAATTCAGTGATGTCTCTCTTCAAACTCGGTCACCAATATATGTGAATCAAATCATGATATATCTTGTTTCCATCTGGATGCACCATTAAATGCGACTGGTGTAATTCTCTCAATACCTCTTCTCTCATCGACTTCAGCACATACAACCGTCCTAGGTATCTCAGCACCCTGTAGTCTCAAAACGTCCAAACTTGGGATTCCCCACTCTGTGCTCTAGCGACAAACTTCTCTGATTGCGCATTACCCTGCTGATATTCAATAACTCTGTCTACCAACTTGGGTTGTATTAACATAGCCCTCAGTATGATTCATTCCCCATCAACGAGCTCTAACCTGAACTCACCAAACATCTACATGATTTTCTACTCATCATATATAAAACATTTTAATGTACAATGAGTCTTGTAACTCAATGCATAGGCTACCATGTCACATTTCCTAGATGATACTGCAAATCAAAATTGTATTGTTCCAAATACTCCATCCATCATCTCTGCCTCATATTTAAATCCCGCTACTTGAAGATGTATTTGAGGCTCTTATGATAGGAAAAGACCTCAAAAGTCTCCCCATATAAACAGTACCTCCAAATCTTCAATATGAATACAACTACTCCCAATTCCAAGTCATGTGTCGGGTAGTTCTGCTCGTGTACCTTCAACTGTCTAGAAGTGTACACAACTACCCTCTTTGTCTATATCAGCATGCATCCCATATTTTCTTTTGATATATCACAATATACCATATACCTCACTCCCCTTTCCGGAATGATCAGTACTGGAGCTGTAGTCAATAACTCCTTTAGTTTTATGAATAACTCCTCATACTTAGCGTCCCACTTGAACTTGATCCATTTGAGTGTAAGGTGGGTCATAGGGTATGCTATCATAGAGAAGTCCTTTACTAACCTCATGTAATAACCCACTAGCCCTAATAAACTACAAATCTTGAAGATGTTCTTGGGCTGCTCCCATCCCGACACCACCTCAACCTTAGACGGATCTACTACTATCCCTTCAGTTGTCACAATATGCACTAAGAACTTCACTTCTTAAAGCCAAAACTCACATTTTGACAACTTTGCATACAACTAATACTTTCATAGCATTGAAAATACGACCCTCAAGTGCTTCGGTGTTCTTCCTCGATCCTCGACTATACAAGAATGTCATCTATAAATATGATAATGAATAGATCTAGGGACTCT
>MKEJ01017404.1:0-12107 GCA_001753735.1 Embelia ribes
ATCACAGAATCCCCAAATATAATATGGGACCATCATAGAATCCCAAATTATTTAACGTAAATCTAATCTACCAAACTTAGCCATATTTTACGATACATATCGCACAAAACATACTCCACATTAGTTTTAAACTTAATTTATTTATGTCAATTTCCTCATATATCTTAGCCCCAGATTATCCCACATGATAATTGTAATAGCCTAAAAATCCACAACCAGGCGACTGAAAGAAGAATCAGTCGACTGGGCAATCAGTCTACTGATATGGAGTATATGCGACTGATTTGGTTGGTGAGGTATTTTGAGGGCGACACGTATTCAAATGCCTGGCAAAATCCTAGAATTTCAACACATGTAACTTATATGATAAGCTAAGGAAATCAATCGACTAATTTAGAAATAAGTCGACTGATTCATGCTGAAATGTGCAATTGACAAGTGGTAACTCCCTAACCATGAGCTTCACCCCAAAAACCCTATAAATACCCCCATTCCCACACCCATTTCAGCATAAATACATTCATATGTATATATGTAGAGTGTGAGAGTAAAGTATGAGTAAGAAAGATTGACAAAGAAAGAAGAAAAGAAAAACCGAGCCTAATCCTGGCCACTAGACGTGCTAATCGGGCCAAGCCAATCTTAGAAGTTAGCATGATGATGTCTAGATAACCAAGACATCACTTTTGAGGTAAGGATCTTGCCATAACCCTTATGAGTTATATTTTAGGCTGACATAGGGCAGATCAGTTGATTGATTTCAGGAAGCTTAAGAACTAAGTAGAATGTATACGTGTTTCCAGTTTTGAGTCATATAACCCCATGAGATGTAATGGTATGGTGATGACGATGATGGGACTGCCTCCGCATATAAGCACTGTAACCTACTTGGAACACCCTTTTGAAACAATAGAGCTATGACTAGGATATTTCCCTGGTAAATATAACAACCTTTGAGATTTCGGCTAAACCTTATCATTTTATGATTTTCTTCATGCATGCATGATGAATCAGATTGAGGCATGTAAACTAGGAATATATGTGCCCCACACTGGGACCATAACGAATTTAAAGTAGTATTATTGTAAAATAATAAGGTCCATGGAAAAAAGTAAGTAAAGTAGTTGGATCGATATAGAGTTGTTAAGTGGTCCAAAGTCTGTGGACGTATTGACGGATAAGAAGGGACGAAATAACCGAATGATACGATGTAGTGTTAACACCGAGATAAATTATTAAGGATGTGATTTATCTACCCTGACCTACCAATGATAGATGAAACTATAAGGGCTTAGGACTTGCAGACCTATCAGTAGATGAGAAAAGACGAGTTAAGAGGTTTATGTGATGTAGTAATAATGCCCAAAGAATGGTGATCCTAATACTGCTTACTATGTTAAAATAACGAGAATGGATGATGTGAATGAAATGATATAGTGCTACTAAATGCCCTAAGACCTGCAGAAGTATTGATGGATATGATAAGATAAGATAAGGGGATTGGGATAATGAGGTTGGATATGTAATTAGGACCCCACACACACTACAAGAAATTGAAATGGGGTACAATGTGTGAATAGTAACTTGATAACTTGTGTAACGTTCCAAAATTTTCAGGTAAATTTTTCGCATTGATTAGATAATATTATACGAGTTATAATATTTTTCTCTATTGTAGACATCGTATACTAGCGTTTGGAATGGTGGGAAATTTTTCGTGATTGTGGTTTGGCCTCGAAAAATTATTAAAGGCGGATAAATGTAAATTGTATTCGTGACAACAGTTTGGTTTTTTGGTAATATCTCGCAAACCGTAACTCTAATTGAGGCCTATTATATAGATCTGAAAATTTATTTCATTTATCTACAAATTTATGTTTTGAAAAAAAAAATTAATTTGAATCAGAAAAGGGTCAAAAATGGCTCAAAATATTAAGAAAAACTTGTCAACAGATGTTGTGATACCAAAAACTTATATTTTGGTCATGTTTCTCAAACCGTAAATCTGATGAGAGCTTATAAAATACTAATAGAAATATATTTCAATTATCTACAACTTTTATGTTTTGATAAAAAGTCAATTTGAAACTTAGAGGGGTCAAAATGGGGCCCAAAGTGCCAAGACAGCACCAAAAAACAACAGTAGCAGTAGCAACGGGGTCCACTTTATTTATATATATGTTTCATACATTTACACAATATATACATACACGGAACAAGCAGAGCAACAGTGGAAGAGAAAGGAAAAAGGGAGAGCGGGAGCTTGATTATTGATGAGCTCGAGCACTCATCTGCTGAAAATAAATATATATTTGAAGCCTATGTTACGCCGGGAACATTTTGACGTAAGTTTCTTCGTCTATTTCTCTCATTTATTTTTTTTTCATTTTTCTGTTGAATTATTTTGTTGATCTTGAGTAGCCATGCTATACAAGTTTATAAATGTTAGAATAACTATAAGAATGAACTTATAAAGATAATTTAATTATTGACATAATAGGTTAGGTTACATCGAGTATTGTATGTAGTAAATCTTGGCGCCCAATGACCAAGTTTTGCTAGGTTTCGATGAGTAATCTATGTGATAAGTCTTGGGGCATGAGGATCAAGGTTTGGTAGGTTATGACAGATATGATATTTGGTAAACCTTGGGGCCCAAGAATTATAGTTTACTAGGTGATGTCAATATGGTATTTGGTAAGGCTTGGGAGCCCGAGAACCAAGTTTTGCTATGATATTGTGTTTTGGAGGCCTTGGGAGCCCAAAAACCAAGGCTGGTGATAACACAGGGGGTGATAGCCTCATAAATGAGATGTCCGAGTGTGTCCCGGTCTTTCAAGGATCCTTCCATTTGCAGTATCTTTATGTGTAAAGTTTCAGGAGGACTGGGTATCCCGATAAATTATAGTATATATGTTGTAACGATTCATATATGATGTACTATTTTTATACATGTTTAGATAGGATGGGATGGATGAGTATAATTTATGCATTTGATTTCATTTGCACTTTCCATAGAGGATATCATTATGGCTCGTACCTGCTTGGTTGGTTTTTGCCATTATTCTTTTGCATGAAAAAACCAAGAAAAACTAGGAGCTAGGAATCAAGGGAACTTGTTAGGATAGGTCGAAGCTCACTCAAGGATGGTCTCATCTTTTCATTCAATCTTTCTTATTTTGTTATTATATTTCATACAGTTGTAGGCCATTGGTCATGATGTTAGTTATTTACCTTTTAAGTAAGTTGTGAGGCTAGAAAACATGATAATAAAGCCAGTTTGAGTTACTATCTGATGTACTTTAGAGTAGTTTAATTTAACAAAATATGATGGTTGATGTTTTATGTTGATGTTACGATGTGGTTGGATGGTAGTGACGTACTCAGGGTTATCTAGAAATTATAGGGTGTTACATTTGACATAAGAGTAAAATAACATATGTGCATATTATCTATAAAATCATGAGCACACATTTGTTTTGAAGTAAATATGAAGTTAAGAAAATATTTTCATCCACCAAACATAAATAATGCAAATCGGTGAATGTGATACATTATGAATAAATCATATGTGACCTATGTGAAACTAGAGACAAATATGTGTGTCAAATACGAGACGTGCTAGTGAAATATGTGATTGATAAGAATATGTGAAAGATGTGACTTGAGATGAGCATGTGAAAGACACGATTGAGAAGTAGGTGTGACGTGTTTGTGTACATTTGTAATATTTTGTTGGGAAAACATCTGGAGACTATAATCCACATTCGGTGAACTTTGAAATATAGGCCTAAAGTGGCATTTGAAAACAAGTGGCTTTGAGAAATATTCGACTTCTGAGAAATATGTGAATTTTGAGGAAGATGCGATTCCTGAAAAAGTTGTGATAACGAGAAAATGGTGGATTATAGTGTATCAATGGTGGACCCTCGGATAGGTCCCCTTGGTGTATATGAGATTTCGGTCAGGTCATGAACATGGCTCAGGGTGTGGAGGGGCACCCACCTAAATCTTTATGCATAAAGTCTTGAGTAATGGTTGCTTAGGTTTATATGTTTCCTAGCAAAATATTACTCTCGGGATATATCATGATGTGTATGCATGTGGGTTGATGCATGTTTGTGGAAGTCGTGTGAATGTGTTTGTGGATGTTTCGAGAATGTATTTGTGGAAGTTGTGAGGAAGTGAAGCTTGAGATTGTGACGACTAAATACTTGAATGATGAAACGGTTATTTGCGAAATTTTTCTTTAAGCAGGAAAAATAATTTTCTTTACCTTAAATCGATAAGCGTGTTATTTTTATTTGGAAAATGCCCTAACCATTTGCTATATTTCGGTGTTGGAAACTAGCAGATACATAATTGATTGAAGGCTCGATCCATCCTGGTGAATAAACGGTTGCTAAAAGACTGATGAAGAATAAGAGTACAGTATGAAGATAGTGTTTGTGAAGAAAGTTTGTGGCCATATCAGCTTGTGTAATATGTTAACATGGTGGTGGTGGTGGTGGTGGCGGTGGCGGTGGCGGCGCACTGGGGGGAGGGGGGGATGGTGTGTAATAGTCCAACTTTAGTTTTGTAAAAAAAAAAAATAGTGCAAATAAAGGTTTTAGCAGCCTGTGTCCTTTTATATTTATGTGATGTGTTGCATTTATATCACGTGCTAGGTCACGTGGGACCCGAGGACATGACAAACTCCCTCTGAATCTCCATAACGTTGGATTCAGTGTGCATAATACCACCCGTTTGAGGCACATCAAATGCCCGAATGGTCCTATTAGTCTGTTCGGTCAAAAGTGTGGCCAGCTACTGCATGTCCATCATACCATACATTGATATAACCCTACCAATTTCCACCGTCCGATTTACAAGAGGAATCTTATTATGGTCGCCTACCGAAGCAACATCTTCTTGTTCTTCCTCGGGTTCAATCTCTATGAGGAAACTCTCCACGACCCTATAGTTGTTCTCAGTGTCCAAACTAGGGTCTTAGGTATCATCGTCAGATTATACCCCCGATGATACAAGCGGCAGAGCTGGTGTATCCTTGAGATTTCGGTTTATACGAGTGCGACCACGCTACCTTGTGGGCATCTCCATGACGAGGGGCACCTGTTTTGCACCACCTCTCCTAGTCATTCAACTCTCAATATGTGTGCTCCATCTTAGTTCTCTATCCATGATCTAAAACAGGAAATAGCTACCATAATAAATAACATGTTCGCATTATATTTATAAAATGTAAAACAAGCAGCAATAAATTTTTGCTAACATTACTCAATAACGAAGTCTTATAATAGTCCGACGAGACATTCCCAACCAAACGATCATAGGCCTAGGTGTCGACTTTTGTCTTCGAAGAATCAATATTTTTCGAATCCTTTAAAATTGCTTGTATAAAAGAATGTGACCTATGTATTAATCCAACAAGCATTCAATTTACTTCTAATAATGTCATGCACATCTCAATTTTATATTTGAATTACTTCCGTTTATAACATCACGCATCTTGCCACATTAATTTCCATTGTCATACTTTTCACATTCTCATATTCCATAACTTGTTACATATACCGCAGTCATCATATGTATCATGTTCGAACCAAAACCTCGGCCAATCAGACTTAAGTTCTCTTCACCTAACCTATTTCATTAGGTGCGAGTTTGTGATCTTACCAAACTATAAAATTAAGTAGTTAGTTAGTTAGCTTGGACATAAGAACTCTGCACCTAACCTATTTCATTATGTGTCCATTTACTCCCCTACAGGATACTAAACACACAAATTTAAATCGAATAATTCCCTTAACCAAATTTGCCGTTTAACCATTTAACTATCTTCCACTTTTTTGCTCGTATGATTCGTATATTCACTATCCACATGTGATATCCAGTTCATATTACACATGTCACAAAATGGGACTTTTAATATCTTTTACCGTTTTGCCCTACCATAACAGTAACTTAGTAACTACTATTTACCATACGGTAAAAACAATGTAAACACATTCACAATCCATTCTGACCAAAATGTAGATAAAGAGAATTAACGAGTTTTCCTAATTGTACCTTAGCCTATATATTGACACATCATCGTAAATCTGACGACAAATGCTCGAACAGAAAGTTACCAAAAATCGGACAAGACTCGGACGAATCTACACAATACAAAGACAAGATCAAGAATAAGATGTTAGGATATATTTTTAACAACATTCGATGATGATAAAAAAAACTATTAGGACCGTTAAAAAGTTATGAGAAAATGAGAGAAAGATACCTTACGACGAACAGTAAGATGTCGAGAGTTCAAAAATTTGTCTCGAATATTTACGGTGCTTTCGAATCGCAAGAGATCAAGGTATTTAGCTCAAAATTGCCATACACACACACACACTCTCTCTGTGGCCGTGTTTTGTTATGAATATTAAAGTGAAAACGAGTGAAAACACTACATATCAATACCCATACATTTTGATCGATCGAACTCTTCTGGCCTAATTTTGCATTTCTCATTTGATAGTTTGATCAATCTAAATCCAGAAAATCTTAGTTGTTATCATGCCCTTGGATCTCAATGGACCCAGGCAGGTGAGATTTTAAATAATAATTGAATGTTTGTTACATGATGGGCCTCAACCAAAGCTACCTCGAATATCGCATCCTCACAATGCATCAATCTAATGTAATTTCAATTAAATACTTACATTACAAAGTATATCTTTTACAAGTTTTACAAGCCATTAACATTCAGAGATTTACAAAAAGGTTCGGCTTGAATTTTAAAACATACATTAGCCAAAGTCGTTTACTAGCCAAAAGAAAACTTTATATACAGTAATTATTACATTTAACAGTACTAGACTAAGTTTCACCAAAAGAAACACCTTTTAGGCTCCCACGAGGAGCAATTTTAGCATCTACCTATATATATTTGCTTAGGCGCTACGAGGACCTTCTTCTTGAGCTGCACATTTTGACAAGCAAAAAGGTATACGGGATTAGTTATGAGCAGTATTCAAAACGATATATAGAGCATAGTGAACACAATACACATCTTACAAACAACTCATGTAACGCAAAAGTTACAACTAACAAGCACACATCGTTGCACCCACTATTTAATCCTAGGTGTAATATTGTGTTGGGAAACACATAGACGTGAGACTGCAATTCCTCGAGGCTTTATGCATAAAAATTTTGGTAGGTGCCCCTCCACACCCTAAGCCTTTCGTGAGACCCGTCCAAATATCATTATGTCGTGGGAACCGGTCTTTGGTTCCTCAAAATTTCAACAAAAATGAAAATTTTATTTTTGCAAAAACTATTAAAAGATGGTTATTCTTGCAAATACGCCATAATATGTCTCCCAACAAATATTACCACGTACATAATTCTCAATACGTCAAAAATTGCTGCAACTTTTTGTCACATAAATTCTTATAGTCAAAATAGTTTTTCACCTCAATTTCACACCAATATTTCTCATATAAAAACTCCATATAATGCACACAATTTGCTGCATAACATAGTTTTCCACAATGGGGAGAAATTTAAACAAAACAATTAGCAACCAATAACACCTAATATTATGCAATACCTATCGTAAAGCCTACTGCCCATAACCAACCCGTACCTGCTAAAAAATAGTGTAAATGCTCGAAAAATAGGGCCAAAAGTTGGGTAGTGCGGTTGCTCTTTTAAGAAATCAGCCAAAAAAGTCTTCGAAAGTGATTTTTCTTGCATATAAAGTAGCAAAAATTGATAATTATGTTGTATTCTAGTTTATATGTGCCACTTATCGAATAATTTTAGAAAATTTAGTAGAAGAACTGGGAATACCTGGGTCACAATGCATGACAAGTGTCGTAGGATGCGTATATAAGCCTTAGCCTCATATGAATGGGTCTTTATTCCCTTCCACTTCCTCTTTCACTCTCCCTCCCTCGCTCTCCCTTGTTCTATCTTTTTCCTATATTTTCTCAGCAAGAACACCAGAAAATAGTATTTTAGGTATGTTTTCATGCAGATAATGGGACAGGTGGCAATTTATCATATTATCCCCCACTTCGACTTGGTTTACTGATTTATTATATCAGTCGATTGATTTTTTTATCTATTGACTGATTTCTCGTATCAGTCAATAGATAGAAATAGAACATGAAAAATAGGGCATTACAGCTCCCCACATATTACAAAAAATTTTCCCCGAAACTTAAAGGTAGCACTAATAAGAAGGATACCTTAATCATCGAAAAGTTTAGGATATCTCGTTGTCATATCTGCTTCTCACTTCCAAGTCTTTTTGGTTCCATGGTGGCTCCATAATACTTTCACCAATGGAATAGACCTTCCTCATAATACACATTTTTCTCGATCTAGAACATGAACAGACTTCACTCTAAACGACATGTCTAGGTCAACTGCCAGGTCAGAAAAGTCGATGACATATGTAGAGATGGGGATGTACTTCCATAGCATTGATACATGAAACACTAAATGGACATTTACCAATTATGAAGATAGAGCCAATTGATAAGCTACCAACCCTTTTCTTTTAATAATTTGAAATGGTCTAGTGTAGCGAATGGACAATTTCCCTGTCTTTCCAAATTGCTTAATTCCTTTCCTTTGCCATACCTTGAAGACTACATGGTTTCCTTTTTTGTATTCCAATGGTCTTTATGGTCGGCCAGCATAGCTCTTTTGTCAGTTTTGAGTCATTTTCGATATTTGACGTATAAGTTTTACTTTCTTAGTTGTTTTCCAAATTAAGTTTGGGCTTATCAAGGCTGTATTTCCTGTCTCGGTCTAACATACAAGTAACTTGAAGGTCATTCGTATAGAGTTTTTTATGGGCCATTCCTAGGCTCGAATGATAGTTGTTGTTGTATGCAAATTCGATCAAAGGGATGTGGTCCTCCCAACTATCGCCGAAATCCAAAATACAAGCCCTTAACATGTCCTTTAGAGTTTAAATCGTCCTTTGATATTACACGTCCATCTGTGGGTGCCGTACTGTTGACAACTTTGTACCTAACATTTTTTGTAGACCATTCCAAAATTGAGATGTGAATGTCGTAGTTTTGTGGACTTTTACATAATTGTGTTGTGTGGTGTGATGTGAGATAATTTGGATATAAAGTATAGATGGAAATATAACTAACTATATTAAGGATAAAATATTTTTGTAAGTGAAATATTGGGTTGGTTAGATCTATTGGTTGAAGAAATTCTGGTATGATTAATATATATGTATTGATTAGTTGTGAGTAAATTTACATAGTTGAATAATGATTTGATCTTTGTCTTCGATACTTAGTATTTCGATTAGAATACTTATCATAAGTAACTCCGTTTGCCTTTTGCTTGTCAATTGTGCAGCTACACTGACGGCGCTCCAGGCTTTTAAACAAATCTTATTCGAAGTTAGTGATGAGGTTGCTCCATATCGTAGCTTGAGGTGCATTAGTTTTGAGTAATGGTCAATGGGCATAGTCAAGATGCATAAATATTTTGTATAAAAGTTTAATCACATATTATGTAGCGCGTCGAGCTATTTTCATTTAAAGTTTTTGCATTCAAAGGCTCGTGTTTTTGTAAATGCATATATTATGCAAATACAAAGTCTCTATCATGGTTGGTAAAATAATTGTCAATTGCTGATGAGTTGGGCATCATGGGTAGATTTGATTGTGGCTGTATATAAAATTATATAATATTTTTTAAAATCTCACATACCAGGGGTTCTCGAATTTCGGGAACGTGACAGTTTCAACCGATACGGACGATAATTCCATACTTACCAATGTATTGGGGTATTTCTGATTTTATCATATAGACCTGGAATGGAATTAGCTGTTTCAATAAGATCTTTTATCCTAGTTGGAGGGGAAATTATCCGTAATGGTAGCAATGTTATCCAAATATTTAAAACCTTGCTTATTATCAGTGGTTATGATCTTGAGTTGAAACTCAGTTTATAATGCGTTGATGGTTGTTATGCTTTCTTTAGACTAAGTCTAACATATGCAACATGAGTATTGATGAAGAATTGAGTCCATTCATATAAGAGAAATCATATATTAATCTAAAAAGTCTACCCAATTCCTTTCCTAGCTGATACAGAAAGGATAATTTTTTAATGTGGATGGTTTCTAAATGTATTAAATTGATGATTAAAATTAGGATTTCCCTTGCCACGTTAGCAAGTAAGAGAATCAAATAGAATTTTTGGATGGGAATAGTTTTGCACTTCATATGATTGTTCATGTATCTATTCCCTTTCCCATGTTCTTGTGGTCTTCCACCAATGATACCATACAGCTAACCTTCTTAAAGAAGGAAGACAAATGTAGATTGCATAAACACTTTCCCATTGTTATGTATACAATCGGAAAAATATAATTCATATTACAATTTAAACCAGAAAAATAAATAATAAAATTGTTGTTCTAAAGGCCTAAAGGGCTTCGAGAGAATAGGTAAACATGAAAAGACCTGTAATGTTTTACTGAATTGCCATGTTAGGATAGTGATCATTGAGAACTACATGTATAAAATGCCATTATTCTAGGATGTTTAAACCTTTTTTATGAGTTTAATGGGATCAATTTCGGAACTAAAGAAGTGAATCGAAGAAATTAATTAATTTGAGATTGCAAATGTAATTAGCTTATAAGCATTTTTAGCTTATTTGGTAAGTGCTTCTAAGCTAGCTTATTTGCATTTTAAGCTAATAAGCTTGGTCGTGTTTGGTTAACAAACTTATAAGCTTAGCTTACTAGCTTTTTGTAGCCCAAATAAGCTTTGAGCTATAAGTTAGCAATTGCTAGCCTATTCATCTTATTGTTACTGTACCGCAACTATTTTCAACAAATTGATATTTTCAATCTTCTATATTTAGGAAGTATTTTTTTTTTTGTAAATTAAAAAAGATAATAAAAATTAATTAATTTATTTATTCAAATGGTATTGAATTAATAAATAGCCATATCTACATTAAGCTAGCTTATTTGAACTCAACCAAATGAAACAACCTAGCTTAAAAGCATATGAAATAAGCTAGTTTTTTTTGTCCCAACATCAAATAAGCTAATTTATTAACTTAAAAGCTCTGACCAAGCAATCCATAAGCCAACTAAATAATTTGACTGTCCTACTAAAGAAAGAGCAGTGGACAAAATTTGTTTACAGGGGTCAGTGTCTCTTTCCTAATAATTCCGTGAGCGTTTCATTTTAGAAAACATATTTTAGCTCGTGGATGATATCTACGGAGTTTATGTAGGACAATAGTGAACTATGGACTCCCGTAATTTCAAAAAACTAATTTGATACTTTTGAATTTTAGCCTTTTTTTTTTAAAACATAACAATAGCCTTCTGCTTATCGTGGTTTAATCTAATTTTACATTTTTTTATATCATTTTTTAGTTTCTAGGACCGTCCATTATTGTACGATTATCATCTTTGCGAAGAACCACTCCACAAGGTTTTCCCATGGGTTCACACTTTTTATAAGGAGTTATTTTTTCCTCTGATAGAACAAATGAGATAAATATTATGTTATTGGTCCATTTATTCTCAAAATTATTGATATGGTACACTTCATATAGTTTGCCAAGGAATGGCAAAACATTATCAATAACTCGTCTTATATTGTGGCCAATTAAAAGAAAGTTTTAAAACAAATCTGTATCAACATGTATGATAAATTAATATTTTAATAAATTTATAATTTTAGGAAGAGTTTAACCAAAAGTCATCAAGACTTTTGCGTCACAAGTGTACGGCAAAGAAAAAAAGGTTGCAGGGCACCTCTCACGTCACTTCGAATAGAGGTTTAACTACAACAGAGGTCCCCACGGTTTCATAAAAATTTCCATTTTGGTCATCTTTATTTCAATTGGAACAATAACAAACCCCAAGTGACATATTTGGTCCCTCTTATGCACACAAAGACATTTTAACGCATTAAAATTATATATTTTAAGTAATTTTTTTAAAAAATAATTTAGGTTGATATTTGGGTGTGAAGTGCTCCATTTCACTTTTAAAAGGTGTTTTAGTTGCATCTCAAATTATTGTATATTCAACTTTTATATAGAG
>MKEJ01017408.1:0-14247 GCA_001753735.1 Embelia ribes
CCAAACCAAACCAAACCAAACAAACCAAACCAAACCAATCCAAACCAAACCAAACCAAACCAAATCCAAATTGACGAACTCAGAAACAATTTTGTGTTCCATCAAGTGTAAACACATTCTATTCAAATACCAAATTTATATCACATTTATGATTAAGCTATGATAAATATTATAGTAGCTACTTTCTCTATTAACCAATAAATTCCACAACAATATATCCAAAAATAAGGCGTGTATATACAAGGCTATATACATAACAAATTCCAAAATATAAAGGAGTTGAGTATCTGCTTGTACCTGAACGAGAATTCCCCGAGGATCGTTTAATCCCATTTGAGTTTCGACCCAAAATTCCCCACTTGCCCTTCAACCAAACAGAGCCACATTCGTCAAGCTACACTCCTCAATTGATAGCAATCCTACATAACAAAATTTTTTATACGACAAGAATAATATTTTCTAAATTTATTTCGCCAAACACTATAGGCTCAAAAATTGGAGAATCGTCCCCAAGAAAATGAGACGATATAATTTATGTCAATACGTAGAGAATGTAATGGCAAGTAGAAAATGTAAAAAACTTGAAGCTAAGTGATGAGCAAAACTAGATAAAATCGCCCAAAACTCTGAAATCTTCCGAAGCTTCAAACTCTGAATCGACCTAGCAAATGGTTTCGGATCAATACGAACCTACATATAGAAATGATCTACAAGATGTAATAAACATGTTCATCAACTTATTTCGATAAACGAACTAGGTACGTAACCCGAGGAAAAATCAAAGAGCGTTATAGGTAAAGAATTTACGTAAAAATGATCCTTGAGCGACGTAGACTCCGAATACGTAATTATTTTTCTTTAATGAGGTCCCGAGCTCATCGAAAATTGAGCTTCTCTCTTCTCTCCCTCTCTTCCCCTTCTTCTCCATTGTTTCTGTGTGGGTTTTCTGCCACATTTTTATAACTCAATAAAAGCAATGGGGCCCACATCTAATACTGATAGCACTAGCCTGACTGCTTTGGGCCCCATTTTGACCACTCTATACTTTGAATTAGATTTCGTCAAATACAAAAATTGTAGATAATTGAATCCTCTTTCCAATGAAATTTTGTAGGCCAAATCGGAGTTACAGTTTGAAAGAACTGGTGTCACGTCTCCTGATACGTTTTTACTAAATTGCTTCAAGCCACTTTTTGACCATTTTATGCTTTTAATTAAAATTTTGGCAAAATATAAAAACGTATATACGTGAAATAGTTTTTCAACACTATATCATAAGCTTCAATCGGAGTTACGATTTTCAAGATATTGTAAAAAAATTAAACTGTTGTCACGAATACAACATGCGTTTCGTTGTTTAATCATTTCCCAAGACCAAACCACGATCACAAAAAAAAATTGTCCACTATAGAGGAAAAATATTATAACTCATATAATATTATTTAAATCCCGAAAAAATTTACCCGTAAATTTTAGGATGTTACACTCATAGACTATATTGCTGAAAATTCTAATTATGATTTAGAGCAAGGTGATATCTTTCACGATATAATTATTTCTCCTTCTCCTTATCTTCTCACTCCAATTAAGAATGTTACTAAATCCTATTTGGATAATCCTTCCATGCCTTATTTTGAATAGATTTCTATGAAAATATTGGACAAACAAAAGGTTAGTCCATATAATTTTGAAATTTATAATTTAGATTTTGTTGATGAGTGTGTATGTGAAGTAGATAAAAAAATTTATTAAAGTGTATGAGAAGGCTATGTTGGAGAGCATATTATTTAGAGAAATGATGATTATGAATGATGGAGGCTTGAAGACTTGGGTAGTTAGTGGGAATAGTAGAAAAATATAGTGAGCTTGAAAGATACTACATATTTCCCTGCAAATCAGTTGGGGGAAGTATTGAGACATTTATATCAGCTTATTGGAAGAGATACAATACGATTTTGTGATAACAAAAATACGATTGGAGATTATTTAGACTATTAGATTTTTGGGATCCATTTAAATATGGTTGATACTTTTTTGGAGTCGTTTGTTGTACATTACTTTTTCTTTTCTTTTCTTTTCATTTTTTTTCTCTTTAGTTTTTTTTTTCTTTTGTACATAAGCGTATTTTTTTCTTTTGTATATAATTATTTTCTTTATTTTTCTTTATTACATCTCCTTTTTTGGAACATAAGGGACTATGTTCGATTCAAGTCTAGAGTATACACACCTATTTATCTTTGAAGTTCAACCAAAATTTTTGCAAAATTTTAAACTTTTGCTTTTAATTTTCTTCCACTTTTCTTTTAAATAAAGATCGCAATTCAAATTGATATAGGATGTAGCTATTGATATTTGGTGCATAGTCTGTTGTTTGATAGCTATGATGATGAAAAAAGTACCATATTATTATTTTGTGCACACGAACTAATTATTTGGCATTTGTTTTCGGCCCTTATATCGTACTTGTTTCAGTTTTGGTTTTATTTTGTTTCATGCTATCCTTATCAGATTTTGCATAGTCCAGATATTGTATAATTGTAATAGGGAGGAGTAAAATTAGAATTAATAAAGAAACAGGTTTAGGGTTTGAAAATAATCTCATGTGTGTGCGCGTTTGAGTTCCATTGATTTATGAAAATACTAGAATGTTTTGAGTTGTTGTATGAGATGGCATATAGGACTAGTTACTACCATTATCTTAGTGGCAATGCTAGTACATTAGGTCTAAGATGTATTACCTAAAGGAAATTATTTGAAAAGTTAAACTAGTAAAAGTTAATAGATAATTAAAATAATTTTAAACCATATGAAAACTTTTCTTTGAAAGAAAAATCATTCAAATATTTTGAGGCCTAACTCCACTTGTTAAAAGTAAATTGAGCAAAATGCTAAAAGGGGTAGAAGAGGTGAAAGAGCTAAACGATCATCGAAAAAATTGACTAAAAGATTGAATTAGGTTGGATTAAAAAAAAAAAGAAGAAAAAAAGTAAAAAAATTTGCCATCGGAATTGTAACAGAGTGTTACTGGAGAGATGAGGTAGGAACTTAAGTCGAATGATGTCACATTGATAATCAACTTAAATAATGGAATGTGGAAAGTTTAATTGAAGTTCTTTTTGAAATTTATTTTGGGTCTTAGTATGGATAAGAATTGAATTCGTATGTGATCTTATTATTTCATTAAGAATTCGTTCTAGCTATGTTTGAATTTCCTTGAGCTATTAAAGTTAAGTGATACGATTCGCCTAATTAAAGATTGTGTCCACTCAAATTTAAGATGGTTGATTGGTCTAACTAATTAAATTGTACAACAACTCGCTCAATTATTTTTCTTGTGTTTTATTGAAAAAAAAAACTAGAACTCATCTTTATAGTATTTGTTGGTGTAACCTTGGTAAGCCCTCACAAAACTCTATACGTCTACTATATTCGTGATTCCTATGAAAGTGAGTTAGGTTTGTTTTATTTTATTTTTCTTTTTGCCATCCATTAGAGAGATTTGTTTATTTTGATTCTTTTGTTTTTTTTACCCTCTGGAATTGCATGCCTTTAACAGTTTCATACCTTAGAGATATTTCGCATTGCTAGCAACAAGTAACGTTTAAGCTGGGGGACGTGATTAGTTTTGAATATTGCACTTTGTAGAGGAATTTAATGGGTAATTATCTTATTTATATTGTATATTTTGTAGGAGATTTGGCAATATTTCGGTATTACATTAATTCGTCATATGTTGCAGGTATTTGATGATAATAAGGTTAATAGAGGCTGAATTTGATTAAATATGAAGTGTTGAATGACTTAATTGTAATGATTCAAACTCAAATGGAATTAATTATTCAAATTACAATTCAAATATCAAGTTGTTCTTTTCCAAATCTTTATAGAATGGGCCAGGGCGCACACACACAAAAAAAATAAATAATAAATATATATATATAAAAAAAAACCTTAAGTCTGATATATATGCATACATGTACGGCATACATTGGGGGAGGGACTAAGGTTAGTCGGAACTCTCTTTTTCTGTTTCTTATGTTTTTTGCGGGGGATACAGTAACGGAAAAAAAAAAAGAAAAAAGAAAAAGGTCAGAGAACCAAAAGTGTTGTTTTTGTTCTTTGTTCAAACATTTAATTTTGTGGAAGCTAGTATTTTTTTTGTCGGTTGATAACAAATATTCTACTCTTTTTTGTTCTTTATTCAAATACTTTGTAATTTTTTTATTTAATTTAATTATCTTTAATTTTTATTGTTCTTTTTAATTATTACTCTTGAATACATACTTTTTAATTCCATGCACTTTTTTTATTGATGTCTTATTTAAATATTATTGGTATATTCTTTTTTAATATGTTTGGTTATAATTTTTCTTACCCTAAGGTGATTAAGATAGTTAGTTTATCCCTTAATGAGTAATAATTTAACAAGGTTATAAAATCTGAATCGGAATAGATTAATTAATAATTCTATGATTTTTAATCTATTAAACGTAATTATGTTATCTGATAATTACCCAATGCATGACACCCTAAGTTGAATTAATCCAGACACATAGCACACTAGTGAATTAATGATTAACTGTAGAAATTTAATGGTTACAAGTTAGGGAAAAAACTACTACTGGATTCACTTAAAGGACAAGACATTAATTTAATTATTTTAGAATTTTGAATTTAATTTGATTATTTATTTTTTTATTTGCTAGTTTTTTTTTCTGGTTCAAAAATCCAAAAAATCTCCAGTATTTAGGAGTAGATTTGATTAAATAATTGTTTATTGGAATTAAATTAATAAAGAGATCAAAAACTTAGTGAATTAATTATTTCTCTAGAGGTCTCTAGGTTTCGATAGTCAATTTTACTGAAAAGAATACATTCGTCCCTATTATACTTACTAGGTAGTCTTTCCTATGTGTAGTTAGGGATCAATCAACAATTCATTTTAAAATAACTATTTATTGGGAAAAATAAATTTTTAAAATGTAAATCTAATTATAATTTAAAAGTACCAACTCCCCCAAAATTTTCTTATTTTACATTCCAAAATTATCCTTTTCACTTGAATACAATTGCTAGTAATTTCCAAAGTTGCTCAAATCAAATAAGGGTAAAATTATCTTTGCTGAAAAACTTTAATCTAACACTCATGTCAAAATTAAAAACTTAATTATCTAACCAAATATAATTAAAAATTAAAATTTTGATATTTAAGTTGAAAGACCTCATTCTCATCGATATGTTATATTATTATTACCATAATACTATTGTACTATTATGTTATTGTTGTTGTTATTGTTGTTATTATTATTTATCTATCTCACTCTACTCCAGAAAATATGTTTCTTTCCTCTATTTCCACTTCCAAAATTTTCCTAATTCAAACCCAAATAATACTTCTTATGGAAAATAGAGATAAAGATTAATTGAAGACAAAGTTGTAAACAACATACCACACCTTTTTCAAAAGATTAATAGTATACACCCAAATCCTAAAACTAACATACTTCATGTACATACGTGGTTTACATAATTAAATTTTGTAATCCTTTATAGTAATTACTAGTGTAATATAAGAACAGGTATAAACCAAATGATATTCCTTGTAAAATAATAAATTACACGCATTAAAGGTTTTCGGTTACGAGCAAACAAAGAGTTGAAGAAAAATACTATATAGTGCTCATTTCCAATTTTTATATTGTATTGATTGTCATGGAATTTGTTGCCCAATATCTATGAATTAATTTTAGACTACGTTTTATTTTGTTGGCATTTGTTAAAGTATATCTCACATATGGAATTAAATTATATAATGATTTACTTATATTAAGCTCCCTATAGTAGGAAGGAGAGGAGCTTAATATAAGTAATTCATTATACCATTTAATTAATCATATAGGATATACTTTAACACTCTTTCTCACTTGTGTGTGGGTCAAATATAATTGCCCAACAAGTACAAATAAGCGGATGGAATCAGGTCAATAAATAATTATTGACATAATCCTAATTTGGCACTAATACCATATTAAATTTGGTGTTGTAACAATTACATGGATAACACTTACCCTTAAAAATCAGCTTGTAAAAGAAGGATATTCATGTAATCATATACGTGTGATTAAACTTATTATTAGTCGATGTAAGATAATATTTTGTGAAAGGAGGATGATAGCTTGTAATTGTTGAAATTATAAATTTAACATAGTATCAGAGCAAAAAATGCTTGTTTGTTTGATTAAAACTTAAAAAGTTATTATTAACTCCATCCCTCTATTATGTGCACTTGTTAGGCTTTCGAAGATTTGATCCACGCAAGTAAGATGAATGTTAAATATTATAGCATATTGACTAATAATAAGTTTAAACACTTAATATGATTACATAAGCTCACTTTCCTAACAAGCCGATTTTTAAGGGTAAGTACAACACATATAATTGTTACAATACTAAATTTAGCCTGGAATCATAATCAAATTGGCTTATTTTAAAAAAAATTTATCTGCACTTATTACACTCTCAGATTTGACCAGTTCATAAGTGAGGTTAAGTGTTCAAGTATGTCCCATATCAAAAATTAAATGATATAATGAATTATTTATATTAAGATGCTCTCCTTTCTACTATTGGGCATTTTCGTGGGACATGATGGGTTTTAATAGCATCCCATATTTTATCTATATGTATTTTTATTTTGGTTGTTTGATAATCATGCAATTAATCACTTTGTTCTTTTATTTTATATTTACAATAATAATGTTATAAACTCAAACCATCAAGTTATTCAAATTTTGCCCAACAAATAAAATTTGCAAGTGAAACAAATTTGATCATTTTTCATATTATCATGTTATTGATACTGAATAAATTGCGTTAATTTATAAAACTTTTTACAAAAATGAGTAATTTTACAATATATTTACCAAAGTGAGTCATTTTCGACCCCATTGGATTGAGTACCATAAATTTTTTTAAAGACCGAAATAGGGTTAGCCCTAAAGTAAATTTATGAAAGACCTCTCTTAGTGCTTTACTTAGATTTATTTTTCTTAATAGAAAATTATATAATATAGAAATCAATATTAATTTTTATTTCTACTTACCAACAAAGTGTCTTCATAAGAAGGTTATCTAACCCATTTTTCAAATAAATTGAATTTATAGCGATACCGACCAAATGAACCCATTGTACTTAGATTGGTGGGTTGGGATTTGAGACTTGATACAATTATATAGTTACATTTTAGGCAATGGTAAAATTGCACTCATATTATCTCGCTCATATTCACCGAAAAAATGGGTTTTTGGTCTTTTGTGCGTGTTTTTTTTTTTTTTTTTTNNAACTTTTGTTAGTAGCAATTTTGTTCTTTGTTAAACTTGTATCATTAGTAACTTAGTTTTCACTTTTCATTTAAAAAGTAAATTCTTAGGAGGAAGAGTTCAAATTATTTAAACATACTCTCACTTTTAAGGGAAAAAGAAAAAACTTGAGTGACTGTCAAATAAGGCTGATTCAGTGTTTAATTTTCTTTCATAGTTTTATAATATTATCACCACTTGCAATGCAAATCAAATTTAATCTCACTTTTTACCGAATGCATAAAAATTATTTCTAAATGCGTCAACAACTAAGTCGAATATTGATTATAGAAAATTGCCTTTTCACTACGCGTAGAAAATACAGCCTTATGTTTAAACAATATATTTAAATGATCCTACTCTTTGAATTTAATATTTTTGTAGAGAAATTATATTATATATGTTTCACATGTTGAGTAATATTATAATAAATTTTCGAACTTTTCGCTTAAGTATATAATAAGTTTAAGTTAGTATCATATAATTATTATAATTAAAAACTTCATACGTATAAAAAAATTAATGCCAAAAATATAAAAGACACTTGCAATGCATGTGTCTTACACTAGTAATTACCAAAGGATTAAATCAAGCAACCAAGTTAGGAAGTTACAAAGATTTTCAATACACACACACTTTCATTTTTAGTGTGATGAAAATGGACATGGATATCAAATTTATCAGTATGGTTGTGATTTTGGTTTTGTATCAATCCAAATGAAGGTCGTTGCACAATTAAAACTAATTCTTGGTTGAACTAAAAAATCACTATGTTCAAAATAATTCTAGCTTTCAAAAGAAAACATAATTTCAAAATTTATGAAATTTTAAATAGAAAATAAAAAGACAACATAATTACTTACCAAAATCAAATAGATGCAAGAAAGAGTTGCTTTAACTCATAGTAAATAAGGATTGAGATTGTATACATGCTCTTTCTATATAGTTCATTCAGAATGTGCTACACAGATTTTTTATGGACCCATATTTTTTTAAAAATTGTATTAACATTCACACAAATCCAATGTGACACATTTACGTACTTTTATGTATAAAATTCTCATTCTATCTTTAATGTTGAGGAAGTTATGCTATTAAAATCCATTGAAGTACATATAGTGGGGATTTAACCATTGTGAACCTTTGATATTTTGCAACGGATGGAGTTAAAGCGGTATACGAGAAGTAATTATTTCAAAGTGTTAAGTGTTAGTAATCAATATAGTGGAGTCGCAATGTAAAATGCTAGACAAATATTAAGTGTACTTTCATATGTCATTAACTTCTTTTTTATCAGTAGTAATTAAATCAAATAAGTATATGGAGTTAAATTAGTTATTACGATTTCTCAACTTGATTATAAGACTTCTCTCTTATACTCCCACAACGAGGCGGAGGGAGGAGCCCCCGAGAGCAAGAGGATGAGGAGAAGCATTCGTAAACTCGCTTAAATTTTGTTTAACTGATATGTGATAGAATTTTAATTTAGATATAAGGGGAAGGGTATTTTCGGAACTAAAAAAGCTGAAAACAAATCCATAGAATTCACTTTCTAAAGAAGAGAGATTATAAAAAGACTGTAACTAGTCTGTTTGTTTCATGTAATAGATGTTTATTTGCGTATATAATTGGGTATCCCAATTTTGGGAAATTAAAGTATGCTTTGGCTAACTTTAGAGCTTTCCCACCGGTCTTTTCACACCACAATTTCTCCCCATTTGATTTCTGATTTGAGAAATCAGGAATGAGAAATATGTCACTCTAATGTTTAATATTTTTTAGTTTCTAGAAAATTTCCAAAAATGCTATAGTAAATTTCCAAATGGAAAAATCGACTATCCATTGTTTCTCTATAATTTTTTTTCCACAAAAATTACGAAACCCTATTTAAGATTCGGAAAAACATATTTTTGATTTTATTATAATCTATATAATTATTATAATAACTTTTTACTAATTTGATAAAAAAAAAATTAGTATTAGCAATTTCTAAAATATAAATTTTTAGTGGAAAAAATATGTTTTTTATAAAGTAAGATGTAGAAATTAAATAAGAAATGATGGTGAGAATGCTCTTCGAATATTGTAATTTAATTTCCATTTATATTCCGCTGATTTAGTCCATAAAAGTTTCAAAAAGTTTGTAAATGCTCACATCCAATTAACACTGCTTGAGCTTTAGGACAACAAAACTTTATCGAGCTATTGCAACCGGTGCAATCTACAATTTCGGTTCATAGAACTTATCAAACTTTGAAGCAAGTTTTTGAGAGATGTGACTAGAAATAAGACTTTGTATGCTTTTCTAAGTAGGAGAAGCCATTTAAAGCTTAGAAAAAATAAAGAGATTACAATTGTTTTTCTTGCTGTAATAGCAAAGTGAATGTTGATGTCACTCACTGCGCTAATACGGAGGTTAGAGCATTTACATCAGTATTTCTCATTTAATTTATACAAATTACTTGTTAAATACTCATTTTAACTATTAAAAATTTATATTTTAAAAATTATTCATACCAATATTTTTTACAAAATATATTAAAATTTATACATATATATTAATAAATTATAAAATATTTTTCTAATATTAATTTAGGTTTTAAAAATTTAGCAAGGAAAAATTTATTTTTCAAATAGAAAAATTGTGAATGATAAATTTTCTATAAACAACTCTCCTGTAATATTTTTGAAAATTTTTATAGCAAAACTGAAAAATAAAAAGAATAATACGACATATTTGTCATCCAAAAATTTTCAAATGGAAAATCAAATGAATTATGCCATCCCTTTAGAAAGTCTACCGTGAATGCTCTTAGTGTTTGGGTTAATAATTACGCTGGCATTGGGGACGAATGGTCCTTTGAATGCCTCTACACCACCTAAAGCCTGGGTCTATTAATATTTTTATTCAACTTCTGTGTTTACCCAAGTAAAAGTATTATTTTATTCAAATTTTGTGTGTACCCAAGTATTTAATATGATGTATTAATATTTTTATTCAACAATATTGGATATGCTATAGCTGTACTCCCTTAACTGCACTTTGGCGTACTAATAAAGCTTGAGTGGGCATGAACCTGCCTGCATTACTTGACTTCCACTAAAAAAAGAAATAAAGAAGAGAAGGCAATGTTGCTTAGAGCATGTTTCCAAATTCTAATCCAATCTTATCATTTTAATTTCTTAAATAAAAAACTTTCACTCCCTCCGTTTTATTTTTAATATATATTTTTTACAAACGTTAAAATATTGTTGAAACTTAAAATTTTTCACTTTCTTTCCTAATATATCACTCACTAATGCTATTTATTTTGTACAACTTGTGTAGATAAAGTCATTAGATGAATACAATAAATACGCGTATTTTAGTGAATTAATTTTTCAATTATTTTTTTAAAATAAAAACTGAATTATATATTGATGCGGATTAAAAAAAAACAAAATTATTAAAATATGACGGAATAAATACTTGAGGCATGAGTATATCTTTTTTCTTCAAAATCTCATGCAAATATCTATATATTCATAATTTCTATACTAGCAAATAAATTTTCTTTCATTAAAACTATAAAATCCTAGTCAAGATTACGAAAATACATAATTTTACATTTGGTACATGATAAAAACTATCATAGTAATTTTAACAATTTCTGTAGAGAAGACTAATATGAAATAATTTTTGGAATAATTGATTTTTTCATAAAGTCTATTTAAGAATTAAATTGAAAATAAGTGTGAATACTCTTAGCCGCCCATCTTCACAATCAACACGCGTTCCATGTGGCCTCATAGTAATTGGCTCTCAATTGGACGTGTCAATCATTGTAATTAACCAGTAACCATTGCACATGAAATACGTGGGCATATTCTACAAAATATAAAATTATAAAAATATTACGGATTTATCTAATAGACATAAAATTATGAGAAAAAATAAAGAATTGAATTATGTGGAATAAAATAAATCAATTTACGTTGAATCAATATTTACAAATTCTGATTGTAAAAAAAAAGAGGGAGGAGAGAGTTAATGGGCATAGCGAGAGAGAAAAATGTTAAGAAATCGGTACAATAATTTGAATGACATGCAAAAAAGAGGGAGTAGAGAGTTAGTGATAATTGTGGTGTGAGGTTAATTTAAAAATTTATCCTTAATAATTTTGTAAAATATATTTTATCTAATTGTAATAACTTTATTAAATAAGATTATTTTTTATATAGAAAAAATTGACGCAGCATCTGTTGTGTCCCTTCATAAATAAAGATTACGAATTTAGAAAAATTACAACTAATGTATTTAAATAATTAGGCAAAATACACTAAATGCCATATATAGCTTAGTCTATTTTGGGAGGGCCTCTTAAATTTTATAGCAACACAACAACCACACCGGATATAAAAAACAAGAAATTATCATGATTAAATACTATTATATGATTTATGGTAAAGATAAATTCTAACCTTAATCTTAACAATAAATAACAAGAGTGAGAAAATGCAGAGACACCAATATATACTTAAATTACCAACCATTATATACTAATTAAACTTTACACACTCAAATTACATTCTAATTTTGATGAAAAACCTCCACCCTAGTCTTTGGGTTGTGCAATTTTTGTCATTATAATTCTTCCAATTTCTCTATCGTCTCTCTCTCTCTCTATCTCTCTCTCTCTCTCCCATCGATCTCTCTCCAGAAAACAGCCGGCAATCGGTTTCGACGTTTTCATTTTCTCCATCTGCGTTCCCTGTCGTCGGTACATGATAATTTCTCCCTCGTTTTATCTCTTTTTATGCCTAATTGATGCTATTTATTTTGCTTTTTTGGCCTAATTTATGTTCGAGCATATTCAATTAATTCGCATCCGCTTTTGATAATTTCGTGCAATTGGTTTGTTTCGAATTGTGTTTGTACGGTAATTATTGAATAAATTGTGTTTATTTTTGTAATGTCTCTTTTTTTGCCATTTTTTGTTCACGGGTATGAATGATTTCTTTTTCATTGTATGGAAAACTATTAAAACTAGTTTTAATTATCGGTTTAGTAGTCCGGGGAACCCGAACTGTTGGTGGAAATGTATGATGTTATTTTGTTTTGTAAACATTATCGTCAACCCGCTAGACGCTTTTAAGGCATCGAGTTCCCTTGTTGCATGAGTAGCTAGGCGCGGACAAAGACACTCGCCTGAGTAATGCAAAGCGTTAATAATTTCAATAATTGATTGCATAATCTCCTAAGATTCTAAACTTTTTCTCTTGTATTTGGAAGTATTGGACTTTATTGTAAGTGTGGTGCTAGAATCTTGATATACGTGACCTTAAGTAATAATTAATGATGGCGATAATATGCAATACAGTGAAAATAATGTATACGACAGTGTTAAAAATACATAGGAAAACAACATTTGCATTAAGGGGCTCGCTTAGGTAGTTCCTTAGTGATGTCACTCGCCTGGATCCATGTTAGGCACCTTAGTCTCGCATCATGCAGCCTGAGTGCCTATTTGACCAGCTGCTCCCGGAGAGCTTTTGAGAGCATCAGTTATAAAAAGTTTAGGAAAACACTTCTTGAGAAAAAGAATCAATTTGGGTTATTGTAGTCTTGTAGGTAACGTCAAAAACTTTGTTGCAAGTTAAGCAAGATATGGTGTAAGCTAGCACTAGTTGTACCCATTTGTTTTATGTATTTGAATTCCTCTTTTTTTGTTGAGTAAAAAGATTGTTAAATGGGACGTGAATTACAAGAATTGAACCCATATCTTGTTATAGAGAATGAAATTCAATGAACAAAATCTTCCCTAGTAGCTGACTCTGATTTTGTCTCCAAACCTCGAATAAACTGACCTCGTAACAAATGTGTAATTTTCGGTTGAGGTGGTTTTATTCCAGGATATTGTAGTAAAAAATAACTTCAAAAAGGAAAAGTTTTGCCCGATAATTTTCTGAACTTGTTTTTCATGATTTTTTAAACCTAAATATTGTAGGCAATGCGAAATCTTGGGCTGGATTGAAACACTTGAAAGCTAATTTAAGCTCAAGTTGGACGTGGCTTTGGTTATCATACTATAATCATTGAAATTTCTTTATAGTGGCTACCATGCAGTTTCATTATATCTTGGTGCTATTGTCACTGATCACACACAGATGCAAAAATCTCTATTTACCACCATTGTCCCACGCATACTTGGTTTTTATATTAGTTTATCACCTTGTTATTACCAACCTTTTGTCATAATCACTTGTCTATTTCTTCTATACATTCATAATCTTCTCTGATTTGAGTTCTCATGTTATCTGCATTTCATTTCTTTTCCCTGTAACCAGACCTAATGGAGCAAAATCTGCACCGAACTTTATCACACGTTGAATCTGATGAAAATCTTCTGCCGAACCAAAAGAATATCAAACCACCTTCACAAGCTACAGATAATGCAAACGGCTGTTTTGATTGTAATATTTGTTTAGACTCTGCCCGTGAGCCAGTTGTCACCCTCTGTGGTCACCTCTTCTGCTGGCCCTGCATCTACAAATGGCTCCACGTTCAAAGCTACTCTGATGAGGTGGACAATGAACCTAAGTGCCCCGTATGCAAGGGGCGAATCTCCCAATCATCATTGGTTCCACTATATGGCCGTGGAACATCTCCTTCAGAACCCGATTCTAAAAGACTCCAATTGGGCATGACCATCCCTCGAAGGCCACCTCCCCTTGGGGTTCACACTTTGTTAACTTCAGCAGCCACAGTGCCACCTCGGCATCGGAATGAGCCAGTGCATACCAACCCTTTTCAGCCCTCGCAATTTTCGCCAAATCCTTATGGCAATTATGAGAATGCGGCTATGAGCAGTGTGATTAGCCCGACTGTTGGGGTGGTTGGGGAGATGG
>MKEJ01017416.1:0-10418 GCA_001753735.1 Embelia ribes
ATAAGAAGTAAAGTAGAAAACATGGAAACTTAAACAGTTTCAAGGTAAATTGTTGAGATTTAATTGTATGAATAAGTACCCTTATTCATAACTATTTTGAGTCGAAATATGGATAGCCAGTGTAAGCATATAAGATTTTGTTATTTCATTTAAAATTAGGTTTAATTTGATTAGATTTTAGACAGCTAAGAGTAGGTAGTACGGTTTGAATTTGGTTGAAGAGTATGTTCATGCGAGTTGGGCAGTAGATTAACAGATTGATTGCTTATGTAATATCAATTTGTAAACTGTTGTGTTTTTTACTCTTTTTTGTTAAAATGGAACTCAATTTATGATAATTGTGGGTGTCGCCCCGGTAAACTCTCACGAGAATATAACTCGTCTACTAAGGACACCTAAGGGTTTAAAGGCGTAGTGCGTATGCTAAATACATTCATGATTCTTTTGAAAATAAGTTAGATTGTTTGTTTTTGTTTTTATTTTATCATCAAATTGTAGATGTTTGTTTATTTTTTGTTTCTTTTATTTTTATGTCCTTTTTGGAGTTGATTGTTAAAACTGGTCATATCTTGAAGATGTATTGCATTGTTATGGACTAGCAACATTCAGGTGGGGCGTGTGATTAGTCCTTAACATTGTATTAAATAAGAGTATAATGCGGCACATTTGAAGAATTTATCATGTACATATTGTGTGAAACTTGTCATATTTAGGAATTACGGGTTTTGGTTTATTTGATACAGATAAAAGACTTAACTAGAAATTTTACGAGGTATCTAATGCGACAATGAAGACGCATAAATTTCTTATACTCAAGGTAACGATTTTGAGCTATTGGAAGAATTGCAACTAAATAAAAGTGAGAAAAGAAGGGCTAAAGGAAGAAGCTGGAAATGTGCCAACTGATTGATCCAGGAGCACCTGGATCAATCCAAAGCCTCAAACTGATCAATCTAACTACTTCCAAAACAGAAACTTATCCTATAGTAGAAAAATAGTTTTTAGGCAGTTTTATGATTAGTACAGATCAGAAAACTCCGAAAAGACAATTTTTAGCCTTTTCTTAATTATAAAGATATTATAAGGGGGATAATTCTATTGTTTTCCATGTCTAGTTTTCATTTTATTTTTTTCTATTGTTCTTGGGGGAGATTTCTGGTAACTTGGTAGAGATTCCATATTAGCAATAAATTTTGTGAGTGTTCTCTTTTACTATTCAATTGTTCTTCTTTCATTTTTTTTTACATATCGTTAATTGTTCCTTTGAAAAGTAAAGTAGTAATCATTTAAGTTTCGTAGTTTTAATTAGTTCATTATTGCTTTAATTCACTATTATTAACTTTATATCTTTAATTATGGATTGCTATTCGATTGTTGTTATTTTCATTATTAATATGCTAGGCTAAGCTTTTATTCTTGCCTAAAGGATGAAGATGATTTAACGAATTCTAACTGATCCTAATTACTGAGTGTGTTTTCATAAACATAATCTAAAATTTGAATTAGTCTAAAATCTATGATTTCAACCTGTCTAAGTATCTTAGAAATCATCTAATTGTAGCTATCACTTAATAGCACACTATGTTGAAGTAAACTAGATCGATACACATCAGTGATTTTCCAGATTAATAATCTTTTGGAGCTCATTAATTAGGTCAATTAGGGAGAAAAATTTAGGTCATTGGATTTCCCATACATGCAAGATCTTAATTATTATTATTCATTCGTATTTTTGCGTTGTCTTTAGTTTAGTTTAATTTAATTTACTCAAATCAAATAAAAAAACCTAATGAATTCTAAGAATAAGTTAACTTAGCAAATTGTGTGCTGTTAATAGGAATAGTAAAATTGAATTGCGTATAAGATTGATTTGAAGTATTTATGGGATCAGTAAGAGTCTTTGAGTTCGATACTTAGTACTTACTGAGATAAAATTATACCACTCCCTAGTGCACTTATTGGAGTATAAATTTACACGCTAAGGAGAAGCCAATACAAAGTGAAGTGATATGAAAACAAATGAACTATTGAGAATCAAAGATTCAAAGTTTAGAAATGAAGATAAAAATGCCAATAAAGATTAACAATCAAAACGTGCCTGTAAAGACAAAGGGATAGCCAATAAGAGTTCAAAAAATATTTGAAATTAATAGAACTGGCTCAGGAAAGCAATGTACCGAGCAGGAGAAGATTGAACAAAAAAATGTACCAAAAATTTGGTTGAGGCATAGGTCTGGTTGGGGACACCCTGTAGTATTGTTGGAATAGCCCTTAGGTCCGTCCAACCGGAGGTATGCAAGAAATCTGAATTAGGTCCGACTGAAAGACCCTTGTAGTATAGCCGAGGACACCCTTAGGTCCGGCTAGTCAGAGGTACATCGGTTTGACATGTACAAAGATTTAAAATAAGAACAAAGATTGAAACAAATCAAATCATTACGGTCATATGATCAACAAATTTCAAGGCTCCACCTTTATATAAAGAAGGGTTTATTGGCTGTCAAAAACACATCCAAATACATCTACATGCATCCATATTCATTAAGAAAGTAAATATACACTTCCTAATCATCATCATCATCATTCAAAGATTTGATCATTCAACCTCCATATTCAAGACTTTTGAAGTGAGAGTCAAAATAATCCTTTGAGAGAATTATTTGTAATATTTTGTGTGCATGATTTGTAAGATTGGGGGAGAGCTTTTCATTTTTATATTCAACCTCAATCTTGTTAAGTTTCTACCAATCATGTAAAAGGATAGTTTATAAACTCCTAAAGGTATAACCAAATTTAGTAGCATCCACAAGCCTACTTGTTACAGTTTGAGTAGAGCCCGCAAGTCTACTTGGTCACGGTATGAGTAGAGCTCACAAATCTACTTGGTGAACAGTTTGAACGGTTGGATAGTACTTTCAAGCTATTCGTTGTAAAGCTTTGGTTAGTGCTCGCGAAGACTAATCATCTTTGTAACTTTGAATTGTAAAAGTTATAAGGGAACTCAATAAGAGACCAGGAGACTAGATGTATGGGATCGTGTCTATCTTTGGTCGAACCAGTATAAAAGTTGTGTATTATGCTATTATTTTCTTACTCTTTTTAATTTTTGCATTTTATTGCTAGATTAATATTTTATAAGTTTTCGAAAGGAAACTTGATGGAAATTATTTTTAACTAAATAATTTTAATTAGAAAACCCATTCACTCTCCATCTTGATCTGCTATTTGGGCTAACAAATTTTATTTAGTGAACTTCATTTATAAATTAACTATTAATTACTAATATTTATAATATGATTTATTTCAACTAAGAGTGCCATGAAAATTTATGAGACTCCAAAACTATATTTAGATAATTTCTAAGATAGTCCGATAGGTAAAATCCTAAATTAAATTAAAAAGATAACTTTCAACTCCATCCCCATAAAAATTTGACTTTCCAACTAACTCAATCATGTTGTCTATCCAAGATAACCATTAATCTCAATATAATTTTGAAAAATAGCCTTTTATCCCTACAAAATATTTTAATGGAAAACCTAATAAAAACTCTCTATCAATTTATTCTTGATTTGGTTTAGAAAACTTGTTCACTTTATAGAGATTGTTTTAGATGTTATTTAATATATAAACCTAACGTTTGAATCAAACATTTTTATCATACTAGGAACAAGTATAAAATTAGTTATGCGTAGTTAAAAAATAAAACAAAGCAATCATTAAATAAAAAAGAATAAGCCTCATTGTAAAAATAGATACCGCAATTAAAAGAGATAATAGTTAATTTTTAATTGAAAAGAATAACAATGAGGAGAAGCTAACCTCAAATGGAGGAGAAAATCTTTCGATAGCTTCCAACAAAGAATTGAATGAAAGATATCTTAAATTAGGCCATAAAAATACTTTTTATGTTTCCAAAGTGAATTAGTATCAAAATACCCTTAAAACTAAGAGTTTATACTTTATACAATCAAAATACCTATGATAAATACAATTTAAGTGATAATCTAAAAAATAAACGTTTGGCCAAGTCAACGGTTCATTAGAAGCAGTTCGATCGATCTAAAATCTCCGGAGTAGACAGCTCTGCATCCTTTCATGAGAAAAGCCATAACTTACTCTAAAAAACTCGTGATTAGCACTATTTGAACTGTTGGAAAGATAATTTGACGAGCTTTCCATCCATACCTAATTTGATATCAAAATATTTTCCAAAGTTTCTCAAAAATTCTTTAAACCTTAACTCTTTGGCGTATGAAACACTTTCAATAAACGTATGATCAAATCATTCACTCAAATCTTCTCAAAACTCGTTTTTTCAACTCCCGAGCTCCAAATAATCATTCAAACATAATTTTTTTCCTCATAAATCCTAGAGCATCTCTTTAATAGCCTTTAAATCATCTTATTTTACGTCATAATCCTGCAAATGACACATAAACAAGTAATACCGAAATATAATTAATATGTTAAATGCACGATAAATAACTTAAGACATATAAAATAACACCCTATTATAATATTTTTATAGTTCAATCAATATAATTAGTAACCGAAATTACTCCGCGCAATTCATAGTTTTAGCAGTAGGCAATTAGACATACAATAATGACACATTTCTCACTAAAATTGTTTTCTATAGTGATTTCTCTTAGTTTCTAACAAACCAATAAATACAAGTAACATATTTGATAGTGAATTTTTTATCCTAAAATCAGGATATTCTTATTGATCTTTATACCACTCTAATCTCTCCTTTTTTTTGGCCTTCACCGAAAGGATATTTTTTCTTAGCTAAAACGCATTCTGATTACCAACTTGTGATCTTCCATTTACATCAAAAGAATCTTATTGGGTAGATCAGATTCGACGGTCAGGATCCGTCTATCATGCTTGATGATGTTGATGTAATTTCATCATCAACCACTCTATGGATTCCCCTTGATATAAGTCAAGCTTTGGTTAGTTTACACTTGAAAGATCATCTAGTAACACGTGTGGATATCTAAAGAATAAGTTCTATATTTTGTATTCACATTTAATCGTCAAAAGTAACAAAAAATAAACATGTAAAATTAGGGCGGAATACAAGCAAAAAATCTAAAAATATGGTTGGCATGGGTTTATTGCCTCATCTCCTTATCAAGTATCTTTCTAATTAATCTTTAGAAGTTTTAACAATATATTGAACATTATAAAATTTACCAACAGAATTTTTAGGCAGTATTTTAATTTTTGGATTTAAAATTTCGGTAAAGTGAACATAAATTAACCTTTACCGGGTTTTTAAGTAAAGATTTATTGCTTTAAGAGAATTCACATCAGTCTTTCTCATTTAATTTTTATATTTTATTTTTTAGAAACTCATTTATTTTATTGGAAATACACATTTTCGAAATCGTCAACATCAATTTTTTAAATTTTTTCCCAAAGGTTACTAGAATAATTATATATATTATAATAAAATATAAAAAATTATTTTTCATAATTTTAACTAATGTTTTAAAGATTCGCTGGAAAAAAAAATATTTTTTAATAGAGAAATTATAAATAGTAAATTTATCCATTGAGAAATCTAATATAATATTTTTGTAAAATTTTCTAGAAACTCAAAAAAATAAAAATAATAATGTGTGACATTTCTCTCTTTTATTTTCTCATTTGAGTTAGCATTTAGAACATTGATGTGAATGCTCTAACGTGTCTAGTGATATATTGATTTTCCAATAAATCATAATGTAGCACTTTTTGCTACAAAAATAATTGTTTCACTTGAAATATATAGTTAACCTATATCAAAAATTGCTCAAATGACTCTACCACACTAATCTGCTTTGGTGATCGTCTCATTCGATTAAATCGGTCGGAAATTTGAGATGACAAAATGTATCTAGCAAAGACACCAATTGTCATATACTACTTAAACAATTTGCCTGAATTATCAAGTTCTTAAACCACTCGAAATATAATAAATTATTAAATTAATACAGTTGTTGACTATTTGTCAAACATTCTATTGGAGCTATAGATGGCTTGTCGAACACTATGCTACATAGTCATGGCCCAATTCTATATGTTCACGTCTTCTTTTGGCTAGATTCAATTCATATCTTGTGATCCGACGTACTAGGATTATACATTTGCAACTTATTCACAAAAATAAATGAAAATTTTATATTCTGACCTTTTAAAATGACACACAACAATTGGAAAGCTGCGAGTCAGTATATTTTTATGCTTTTGTGTATTGATAAAAAAATCATTGAAAATCACATCAATTTCTCTACCTGAAGAAGGTAGTACCACCAAAAATTTCATTTGAGAAGTGATAATATTTTCAAAAATATCCAGAGTAATGGTTGCACCGAAATGCTTAGTTTTATTTGAACCGTGCGTCACATGATTTTTAATAAATTTTAATCGTTACTCTATTCCCTAGTCTTAATTACCCTTCAACAAATTAATGGGAAATTCTCTCTTTTTAGCTTCTTTTGATGGTGTAAGCGCACAGATGATGGAAAATGTTCTATAAGTAAAAGCTATTACAAAATTATTAGAAGAAGTGATATTTGATTATTACATCTATTAGTGAGAAGACATGTGACAAACACATCTTTTATGCTTACATTTAACAGTTGACACACAATTTTCATTTATTTGCAATATAAGTCACCATATATACAACACATGTCACCCACTATAAGTAAAGTGTTGTAAAATTATTTAATAACCCAAAATAAAAAGAACATAAAATTAATAAGAAGGTTTAGCCTCAAGGTTAATTTTGGAGTTAAACTTGAACTTGGTCCACATGAGAATTGATATATTTTTATTTTATATATGAAAATTTGGGATATACGGGGGTAGAATACGTGGAGGATACTCTTATTTTATTTTTATTTTTCTCATTCTTTTTCTCTTTGCCTATTCTCTTTTCAGAAATATTTTGGTGTGTGTATGTTACAAACGGAGGCATCCTTTTTATAGGCAAAACCGCAAAGAGGAGGCAGTTAAAAATTAAATGAGCGGGCTTTATACTTGCATCAGTCACAATAACTTTGCACAGTGACTTTGAATTATTTATAATACTCTCATTTGGATGATCAAGTATTATTCGATATTCAGATGCCGCATTTCCCTGATTTGGACACTCGATCATTCTTCCATATTTTGAAGTTTTAGTAATCCTATATTGAATACTAGTTTCTGAAATGTTGACGATGGAAGCGACTTGGTAAATATGTCTGTCAGATTATCCTGAAAATGTATATGTTGAATATCTATATCTCCAGGCTTTTGTAATTCATGAGTATAAAAGAATTTTGGAGATATGTGCTTAGTTAGATTACCTTTGATGTAACCTCCTTTTAATTATGTGATATATGCAGAATTGTCTTCGAATAATACAGTCGGAATTCCTTTCATTGGATCAAGACGACTCTTTTCTTTGATGTATTGTATTAATTATCTTAGCTAAATATATTCACGGCCAGCTTCATGGATCGTGATAATCTCAGAATGATTGGATGATGTAGCAGTTAAGGTTTGCTTTGTAGATTTCTATGATATAGTTATTCCTCTATAAGTAAATACATATCCGGTCTGTGATTTTGCATGGTGTGGGTCAGAAAGATATTCAACATTAGCATAGCCCACTAAATGAGAATTTGACTCACTTGAATAGCATAATCCCATATCTGACGTCCCACTTAAATATCTTAATATGTGCTTAATTTCATTCCAATGGCGTCTTCTTGGTGCAACACTGTACCTAGTCAATAGATTGACTGAAAAGGCAATATCCGGTTGTGTACAATTTGCAAGATACAACAAAGAACCAATAGCACTTAGATATGATACTTCTGGACCAAGAAGTTCTTCACCATCTTCTTGATGACGAAATGGTTCCTTTTTTATATCAAGGGAAAGGATCACCATTGGAGATCTCAAAGGATGTACCTTATCCATGTAAATCTGCTTCAATATTTTTTCTGTATAGGTCGATGGTGAACAAGTATCCCATTAGGCAAATGTTTAATTTGTAAGCCTAAGCAGTACTTTTTCCTCCCAGGATCTTTTATATTGATTTTTTTTTAGATAATTTGCAGTTTTAGTCAGATCTTCAGCAGTTCCAACAAAGTTAAAATCATCAACATAAACTGCTATGATAGCAAATCATATTACGGATCTCTTGATAAATACACATTGATATATTGGATCATTAGCAAATCCTTCTTTTATGAGATAATTACTAACTCGATTATACCACATTCTTCCAAATTGCTTTAATTCACATAGAGATCGGTGAAGCTTTATTGAGTGTAAATTCTTCACTTTACCTTGAGGCAATTGATAACCTTTAGGGATCTTCACATATATAAAACTGTCTAGTGAATAATATAGATATGCAATGACAACATCCGTCAAATGCATATCAACTTGTGATTTATGGTTAATCCGATTAAGAAACGAAAAATTATACCTTTCATTACAGAAGAGTATGTTTATTCATAGTCAATTTTAGGTCTTTGTAAAAAACTTTGGGTAACAAGTCGTGCATTATATCTAATGACTTCATTTTTCTCGTTTCGTTTTCGCACAAATACCCATTTGTATCCGATTGGATGAACATTTTCCGGAATTTTTATAATTGGACCAAAAACATCCCTTTTAGCTAAAGAACTTAGCTTGACATTGATTGTTTTCCTTCCATTGGCGACATTCTTCAACAGATTTTGGTTCAGAATTGCCATTATTTTCATCAATATCTAGTGCTACAGCATACACAAAGATATTATTAATAATAACCTTGCTTCTACCCCATATTTCTCTATAATGTATTGAAGTTTCAATATTATCATTAACTGATGGTACATTTGGAGATGGGGATGTGGTATCTTCTTTAGATTCTTTGATTTTGATGGAAGTTTCCTCTATTTGAGGTGTGCTAGTTGCTATCACTTGTTGTTTCCGATGAGCTTTATCTTTTGCACCCAATGGTCTTCTTTCCTTTTGCTGCAGTACGAATTTATATATATTTTGACTTTTGGATACATCAATCCATGCCATAGTATTTACCGTTGGTACATGAGATTGTAACACCTTATGTGCAACATTAAATCTACTAGGTATTTGGTTGGCAAGTCGTTGTAGATGGATAATTCTTTGGACCTCCGCTTCACATTTACTTGTACGTGGATCCAAATATGATAAAGTAGGAGTATCCCATGTGAGTTCTTGTTTGTCAATTGATTTATATTTTTCTCCCCCTAAAGATGGGAAGAGACAACTCCAGTCAAGGGTTCTTGGTATTGAATCACAGAGGGTAAATCAAAATCCACATACATACCGAGGCAATGTTGAGGGACCATTTTAATGCATTAAGGAGTGCTATGGGAACATATACCGCACATCCAAATATACTGAGATATGAAATATTAGGTTGATGCCTAAGCACCAATTGCACGAGAGAGTATGCATGATGAGCTAATGGCCGAATGCGCAATAAGGATGCATCATGCAAGATAACATGCCCCCAAACTGATTCAGATAGTTTTGCTTTCATGAACATAGGTCTAGCAATTAACTGAGGCGTTTAATAAGTGATTCTGCTAGACCATTCTGCGTATGAATATGAGTAACTGAATGTTAGACATCAATCCTAATTGACATACAATAGTCATCGAAAGATCGCGATATAAATTCCGTTGCATTATCCAATCAAATTAATTTAATTGGATAATTGGGAAATTGAGCTCGTAAGCGAATAATTTGAGCTAAGAGCCTGGAAAATGCAACATTGCGGCTTGATAGTAGACAAGTATACGACCATTTTGTCGAAGCATCAATTAAAACCATGTAGCACCGGAATGGTCCATATGATAGATGAATGGGTCCACATATATCACCTTGAATGCGTTGCAGAAAATTAGGTGATTCCACGTTTAATTTGGAAATAGATGGTCTAGTGATGAATTTTTCTTTTAAGTAAGCGACACACTTAGAATCATCCAACTTTCCAAGATGTTCAATCTTTGGTGAATGATCAAATGTGTTTTTGATTATTCGGCGCATTATATTGAGAACTGGGTGACCAAGTCTATTATGCCATAAGATATAACTCTTTGATTTGGGATCTTCATTGTATGTCATAGTATACGATTCATTACACTTTATTCTAGTAAAATTTATCTCTAATTTGTATACCGAAAATCTTTCAACGATCACCTTTTGATTGGAAACGATTTTTGTTATATAAAGAAAATCTTTGCTATTTTCATTTCCAGTTTCAATGTGATAACCATTTCAACGGATATTTTTGAAACTCAATAGATTTTTTTTATATTTAGAATAATACAATGCATTGCCAATATGCAGCTTTGTACTACCATATAGCATTATTTTTGCTATTTTGGAGC
>MKEJ01017421.1:0-24755 GCA_001753735.1 Embelia ribes
CAGCATTCAGATGAATAAATTACATCATTATACTACTTCAGTACAGTATAAAATGAATGTACAGTACTTCTAAAGTAGTGCTACAGTGTTGGCTGAAAATAGGGGCCTTATAATACTGACACCTTTGCTCTTGTGGCGAAGCTTGGTGTATTCTTGCTATAGTTGTTGCTCATAATTGGCATTTACATAAACTTGATGTCAATAATGCCTTTCTATGTGGTGACCTTCAAGAAGACGTCTACATGACATTGCCTATTGGTTATGGCCGAAACGGGGAGCAACGTGTGTGCAAGTTGCAATAATCTTTATATGGGCTCAAATTCAAGAAATTGGTACACCAAGCTCTCCTCCACTCTCACTTCCTCATATTATCGTCAATCACGCTTGAACCATTCTCTTTTTACATGTGCTCGTGGTTCTGTATGTTGATGATTTATTGATCACTAGAAATGATTTAGATGCCATTAACTCTTTAAAGATATTTCTAGCCAACAAATTTCTTTTGAAAGACTTAGGGAAGATGAAATATTTTCTAGGTTTGGAGGTGACCCTTTCAGACAAAGGCATTTTTCTTAACCAGCGGAAATATATATTTGATCTTTTGGCTGGCACAGGCCAATCTGGTTGTCGTTCTGCCAAAACTCCCATGGAACAACACCTCAAGTTAACGAAATTAATATGGTAACTTGTTACTTGACCTGCGCTCGTATCGTCGAATGATTGGGCGACTCATTTACTTAACTATCCCGCGTCTGGACATCACTTTTGTAGCCCACATTCTTAGCCAGTTCATGCATGCTCCTCGCACGCCACATATGGAAGCTGCCCTTTGAGTTCTCCAGTATCTAACTCCATCACATGGTATCTTGTTTCTTGTGCATAATGACTTCATCTTATCAGCATACACTGATTCGGATTGGGCTATATTGTACAACTCGGATCATGTCCTATTTCTTGGAAAACAAAAAAACAAGATATTGTTTCTCGATCTTCTGCCGAGGCAGAGAGTATTGTGCCATGGCGACCACAATATGTGAACTTACCTGGCTTTGCTATGTTCTTCGTGATATTCGAGTTCATCCCCCATAGCCGCCTGTCATGTATTGTGACAATATGGCCACCATGCACATTGCTCGCGATCCCGTGTTCCATGAGCGCTCCAAACACATTGAGCTCGATTGTCATCTTCTTCGCAACAAAGTCCATGCTGGTCAGTTGTGTTTACATCATGTTCACTCGATTGATCAACTAGCCGATGTCTTCACCAAACCAATTGGCATCCATCAGTTTCACTTACTTACTTCCAAGTTGGGCATTTTATGCTTACACACTCCAACTTAAGGGGGAGTATTAGCGGAAATATATATTTGTATTAATGGACACTCATCTCAGATCTTATGATTTGATTACATGTATCAACTCAAGGAGATTATGACTTATTTTGTTCCCTTGTTCATTTTGTTTCCTTATTCTTGGCCTAAGATGAATTTGTAACTTAGGCATCCGATTGCTGTAAAACGCGAAGTAGAAAGAGAGAGAAATATATTCTCTATTTATACTTATGTTTATTTTCTTATTAATGTGCATCCCCAAGTCAAGACCCGACCGTGTAGTGATTCTTATTTTTCTTTGTTGTTGTTGCATAAAATTGCTGTCACGTAACAATTTTAGTATTCAGACTTGACATTCAAATTACAAAAATACTTTGATCATGAAATATCGCATAGCTACCGGAAATATCCTTAATACGTATTTATAGACTTTATTTTTCAATAATTAAGATTATAAATCTCAGGAGAAGGCTTGAACCCAAGGACAGAGGCGGGGGAGCAAATCCGCCCCTTCCCTTACCTCCAAAATTTAATTAAAATTTGATAATGCAAGAATTTTTTTATAGAGCTTTGTGTAGCTTAGTTTGTGAATGTGTGCTTGTTTCAATTCTAAAGAAATGTTTCTACATTTAACTCTTTTTTAATTTAATAAATCATAAATATTTGAAGAAAAAATATTTATAATCATCTACAGGCGAAGTACTCGTTTTTAAAAAATATAATGAAGAAATTTAGCCACTTTATAGTTTAAATTTCTAAATTAAGAAATTTGTAGGCCTCATTTTTAAAAATTTCAATGTGCTTTATAAAACTATGAATAGAGTATCATAATTTATCATAACGAATATATTTCGTTTATCCTAAATTGAAATTGTGACACCGTCTCTTCTTAAACCCTTGACCACATAGTCATTTGGAAAAGGAAACAGTAGCAAAATATGAAACGGGACCTGATAGCTCCAACGAATCTGCTCAGGTTGAACCATCTTTTTAGAGCTTTGGTATAACAGGTCGATTGTGATGAGTTTGGGCCAAACTTTAGACCTGAGTCGATATTTTGATTGTTTAGCCGAATTAATCGTGAATAGCCACATTTCCGGGGCCCAGCAAAAAAAAACAGAGAGTATTTGATCTTTTATTTTTGTGTAAAATATATGTTTACCATATTTTTATCGTATAGTGGTTTGGCCATTATCCTTCTCCGGAAAACAAAATTTTAATTTGATAGTGAAAGAATAATATAATAAAATAAAGAGGCGTGACAGGTAAGAAGTTTGGATTCGGTACGTCTGGCAGCGAGTTGGCATCACATCCCACGTGGTCCATTTTTACACCCCTGTGTACTGTATTTGGAGTTTTGCTTTTAAATAAACAAACATTAATGTGAGTTTATCTAGGATTTTATTCATGAACTTTTTACTAAATTTTACGATGGATTACTGCTTCATTAAATTTAGTAAAGCCTAGCCGAATAAAAACTTATTTGATTATAATTTATAAATTACAATTTTTTCATATTTTTTGTTTAAAAGTTGAATTACGTTTTGTTTTTCATCTTTAAATACGAGCTTATATGTTGTTTTGATCATAAACGAAATGGATGCATTCAAATTTTTTTTGCTTAAACTAGTTTATTTGTTTAAAAATTATAATCAAACAAATCCTAAGTAGTAAGAAAAATTTGATGTATGAATTGTATTGTAAATCAAAGACAAGCTCTAATCCTTATTTAATTGAAATAATTCAAATAATCTCGTCTTGGTTGGATCGGTTTTGAATTAGGTTTGATGATAGAATCATTAACCATTTTGAAATAGAACCGCCAAATCTTATTTGATAACAATCAAAGATCTGAGATAATATAGTGTTTCAATTAAAAGAGTATTGGAGCCCCCTAATCCCTCTAATAATATGGTGTAGGAATTATTAACATAAACTTTCACCAACCGGTTGTATGCCAACTTCTTACATTGAAAAAAAATTCAAAAAACTCAGAAACCATATCAATGGAAAAATAGCTAATATTAAAGTAGATAGATATACTAATGTACAACTCTTAAAGCAGTTGTTATCCTGATATGGAGGGCTTCACTACTCTACAATTTTTAAGTAACAATGCACAAATACACATTTCTCGTACCACATGTCATATCTACAATAAACGTCTATATCAGTGAACAGTGTGAATATACGGAAACATAAAATAATGGTACTTGTAATCAGAGCTTATTTGGTCGTAGTTTTGGTGTTCAATTATTTATTTATTTATTTATTTTCCTTGAAAAACTTTTTCGTACTTTTATATTGTCCTTTCATTATTGTTTTCACCACAAACGATAGAAATTTTAAGTTGTTTTCAATTTTTTTTTTTCCATTGAAAAACTAACCTTTTGCGTAAAAAAGTAAAAGCAAGCAAGTTGCTACTTTCTTAATTATCTTGATGTTTCGTGTTCCATCACACTATATGTATTCAATAGACTAAGCCAATAGAGCTCTCTAATCATGGATACTAAACACTCCATTCTAATGTTTCCATGGGTAGCTCATGGTCACATCTCACCCTTCCTAGAGCTAGCCAAGAGACTTTCCCATAAAAACTTCCACATATACTTTTGTTCTACACCTATTAACCTCAAACCCTTTAGAGAAAACCACTCTACCAATCGCTATCCCAACATAGAATTCATAGATATTCATCTACCTTCATCCCCACACCTCCCATCCCACTACCACAACACCAAGGACCTCCCTCCCCACCTCATGCCCGCCCTCAAGACCGCTTTCGACAAGGGCAAACCCGTCTTTGCACAAATCCTCAAGTCCCTCAAGCCGGACGTACTAATCTACGATTTCCTCCAGCCGTGGGCCCCACTAGCCGCTCAGGAAGAGAACATCCCCGCGGTCCTCTTCCTGATGTTGGGGGCTGCCTCATGTTCCTTCATGACGCACTGGGCCAGGGTTCCAGAAACTGATCAGCAGTATCCGTTTCCGGAACTCGGGTTTGAGAAAAGTCAACGCCAGCGGGTCATCGGGTTTTTGGATGATGTGTCGAACGGCATCACCAACGGAGATAGGTTTCTAGCATGCATTGACAAATCAACAAAATTCGTGTTGATCAAGTCCTCGAAGGAGATCGAAGCCAAGTACGTAGATTATCTCTCTCTTTTGTGTAACAAAGAGGTAGTGCCTACGGGGCTTCTTGTCCAAGAATCGACAAACGAAAACAACAATCATCGAGACATCGTCGAATGGCTGAACACGAAGGGCGATTTTTCGTGTGTTTTTGCCTCATTTGGGAGTGAATATTTTCCGTCTAACGAAGAAATTGAGGACATAGCCCATGGGTTAGAGGCAAGCAAAGTCAACTTCATTTGGGTGATTAGGTTCCCCGAGGGGCAAGATAGGAATTTACACGAGGTCTTGCCACGGGGGTTTTTCGATAGGATCGGGAACAGGGGATTGGTCCTCCAAGGGTGGGCCCCACAGGCCAGGATACTGGGACACAGTTGCGTGGGTGCGTTTGTGAGCCAATGTGGGTGGAGTTCAACGCTGGAGGGGATTTTATTCGGTGTGCCGATCGTAGCCATGCCTATGCAGCTTGACCAACCGCTGAATGCCAGGTTGGTGGGAGAGATTGGGGTTGGGATTGAGGTTAAGAGGCAGCAGATTAGTGGGAGGTTTAGGAGTGATGAGGTGGCAAGGGTGATTAAACAAGTGTTGGATGAGGCAAATGGGAAGGCAGTGAGGGGGAAAGTCAAAGAATTGAGTGGCAAAATGAAAGAGAAAGGGGATGGGGATGTTGACGTGGCAGCAGAGAAGCTGCTTAACCTCATTCGCAATTACTGAATTACCCTCAGTTTATGTTGGTGCATGTTTTTTTTTCATTATTTGTGTACCTTAGAAGTTGTTGGTACGATGGAGTGTTTTATGTGGTAAAATATTATTGTAAATTAATTACTACTATATTAAATTAATAAAATAAATGCTAAAATTATTCTGTACGTGGTTATATAATATAATGTGTATCTTAATTTTGCATACATAATAAAATTATGTTGATGGTCCTGTGGTCGGGAAATTTAGTTTAGCCGAATCTGAAATTATAAATGAGAACTTGAAAAAAAAATTGGATATAATCATGGATGAGTCCATAATTTCATCCAATCCCCTTAAATTTTATTTGTTTGTTTTTGGCCTTCAATGCACAAAGTATTTCTAAGATATAATGTCTGATCTTATACTCGGAAGGTAGCCGTTATCTGAGTATACGTCAAACCTGCTGTAATATGTTACTCCCTTGTGTCTGCAGACAAAAGTAAGAGTTTAATGTAATTTTCTATTTGGAAATATGATAGGTATCAGACTTGGGCAAATTTATATTTCTTTACTATTGTTTATATAAAAAATAGTTGGGGTAGTGGTCTTTTTATAAGCATGAAGACACCCGTTCCGAAAAGCCATTATTCAAATAAGGGAGTGTAAATTGGAAAAGGTTGCAACTAGTGGGTGTTGAGTACCATTTCCGCAACAGATTTGGCCTTTTTCCTGTGCACAACTATATGCCCATTCACGTCCGTGCTAGCCAACACGAATTAGAATTTATGAATGCAATGGGCCTTTAACTAAATTATGATTGGGCCTATTAAGAGCAACACATGGCATATACATTCCGCAAAAATATAAAATGTTTGCACAACTAAATTCTTCATGCACAAACGTGTACTTATAATTTCTTGCGCGCGCGCACAACACATATGATCACGCACCACATATGCATGTGCACATAGCACATGTTTAACGATCCATAAATCTACGTAATACAATATTACTCTTTATGGGCAAAGTTATATATGTAGATCATCAATTATGAGATTGTTCTAGCATGAGCATACATAATTTTGAAATTCCAACAAACTGAACAGGCTTGAAGACGTTGTATTTGGTACCATCCCTCACTTGGGCGATGTGGAAATAGTGATTACCCCCCTCCCCTTTTGACACTGTGGTAGTTCACTTAGCTTGTTAGTCTGCCAACGTGTCAGCTCGACATCATCTCCTACCCGCTCGTTGACGTCTGCCCACACTCACACACCCACGCATAGCCGGAGTGCTACACCACATCTTACACGTCTTCAAGCCTGTTCTTCATTCGCACAACTTAATGTCTTTTGGCTTGTGAATAATTTGTAGATACCTCAAAATGGGACAAAAAATAATGCACAAATATATAGAGTTTCTCAATAATTCCAACAGAAGGAACCATCTAAATGCATGTGTTAATTATAATTCATTTACATGTATCTTGATAAAATCCTTGTATGCTTATAAATACCAAGGTTCTAATCCATTTTGTTCTCCAAATCTCCAAGTAAAAAATTTTGTAAAACTACTTTGTGCTGAAGCAAAAGTGGAATACCAAAATATAAAGTCTCTTGAGTACAATTGCCAACTTTATTTCTCGCTCCAAAATCCATCATATTTCTACTAGTCCCAACAAGTTGTTACTGTCACTTTGTGTGTTTTTACCAGAATTTTATCTAGTTTATATTCATATGCTTTTTTTTCTTCATAGTATTTTGTGAGTATAAAATACAGTGTAAATATAATGCTGTCAAAAACGAATTAATCTTCGTCTACACTTGAATGCAAGAAAGTCCACATGTAGTATTAGCCGAACCAGGGGACGGAGCTAGGAATTCGAAAAATGGATCACAATTTATTTTTTATATAAAAATTATTCAAATAAATAAATAAACACAAGTGTTACCAAATAAATATTTGAATCATATTTTAAATAATTAAATATATAATAATTATTATAAATCCATTCAATATATTATTTTTATGATAAAAGCTAATGAGAAATTGAAAAGAAATATCAACAATAAACTTGACCAAGAAATATGGTATTAAAAATATATTGAAAGAAAGATTTTCATAAATAATAGCTCAAACCAATTGTTGACATTTTTTTTCTTCTAAAAATTAAGTGAAAAGGAAGTCTTAAAGATAATAATTAAAGAAACACAAATTCGGTTCTACAAAAATAGTCTATGAAATTAAAAATAAATAATCCATCCAACAATCAAACCCTTAGCTCAGGAAACTCAACCATCTACGACAAACTGTTCCTTTCAGTCCATAGATGCGATGTTTTTAATCTATAATTTTATTTTATAGTTAATAAATATATAAAGAAATATAATTATTTTTATATCAAATCAAGGGGGCATGGGGGTCATCCCTTGACTAAGGCAGGGGGGAGGGACCGAGTAGTGGCAGCGAGAGCATGCCCTTTGGCCTTGTAAATTTTGTCGGATACATTATGTAACATTTGAAAATTTGGTTACATGTCCTTAATAACACCCTTTCCTCATTCCTATAAGAAAAATCTTTTATCCGTTACTGTGTAGAAGTGGAAGTCACACAAGCGTTATTGACCCATTTAGCCTTTTATATAAGTGAGATATTTTAGTATAGATAGCCACGTTCCAAAATTTAAAATCTAATACTTTGTTTGGTATAGGAATTCGGTGATAGAACATATTACCTATTTATGTGCTCATTATTTTTTCAATATTTTCTGATCAAGCCAGACCTTTTCGTGAATAATTATTTTTTTTTGATATAGTTTATAATATTAAAATTTTTGGCACATTCATTGATTAGATGTCTAAAAATTTGATAGTAATAATAGAATAAAATTAATACGGAGTGTTAAGTTAAGAAGGAATTTATTTCTTTTTTGTTTAAATTAATAATTTACATTTTATTTCAGCAAACGGGAATAAAAAAATCAAAATATACATGATTATGTGCAAGATGTTGCATGGGCAAGAACAAGATAATTATCAATTAAATTATGAGAAAATAAGAAGGGGTAGGAAAGCCTTTTTATACAAGGTTCAAACCTAATTTATGACATGAGGTCTTTTTCGCTATACATCCAACTTAGCCACGGTTGAAGGCCATCCACAAAAGCGAATAGTGCAACCACGTCTATCATGCTAGCAATCTCGAATATCAACTCAGTAAGTTTGTTCAGATAGTCCCGGATGATTCTACAGTAAGTAAAATGCCTAAGTTTGGTACTCACCTCCATCTCGCATTCTCGAGGTAGAATTGTTTCTTAATTTCTTTCATGAACTCGTTCCAAGTGTCGATTTGGTATGTCCCTTTTTCGATGTTTGCATGCTTTTGCCTCCACCATAATGTCATACCGTCCTTCAGGTAGAGTAGTGTCATCTTGATCTTTCCTGTGTCATCTACTATGCCAATCGTCTTAAAGAACTACTCCAAACCCTATGGCAAGTTGTCCAACTCACTTGCATTCCTTGACCTGTCATAGCACTTAGGTCGCGGAATGTCTACTAGTGGTGTAACTTGCTCATTTACCATTTCTTGGCTTACCACAAGCTTACACAATACGATTCACCCTTGACCACCTTTATCTTTTTTCAGTCCCAAATAGATATCATCTCCTACCGAAGGCCTTCCCATATGGCCTCTATTTTTCCTTTCAATAGATTAATGACTCAGTTGAGAGTTCCTAACATCTTTCCATGGATTTCCTTATCAACTGAAGTACAACCTACGATGTTAAAGTCCAACTCTCAAATCCGATCACGATCGTCCCCCATAGAAATCTCCATCCGAAAAAGCCTCGCACCCAACAAAATCAAGATATCCTTGATTTTTCCTACTTATCCTTGCCAATACCCTTCTCCCTAACATTACCCATAACTCAGTCTTCAACACTCGATGACATGGCCACGTCGCTACGAAACCTTTGCTCGTAACATTCCCATGAAAAGGAAACTCTGATACTACTTGTTACGGGCTTAATGTTTTAAACCTAACCGTGTGTCCCTTAGTTCGGTCACTCATAAGAAAGGAAGCAGAAGATAACACAAAACACAAGTAAAAAGCTATAGGGAAAGAGATATTGGAGACAAATCCTCACTAGTGTTTCACTTACAAATGTTAGATGATACAAATGAGAAGCTACTCCCCCTTTTATAGCCCAAAAGGGTTCTAAATTCTCCCTTATCTAGGACACACCTAAAATGTTCTATGATACTTCTAGGACATTTTATGATTTTTCCAACATTCTTAAAAACATTTGTGCATTTTCACTATGTTTTATAGCATTCTATACAACTCTAAAACATCCAGCATATATCTAAAAAGTACAAGAATATACAAGATTACAATGGAAAAGTCCAAAAATTTTCAAGTCTGATCCGTCCGAGGACATTCCGGACATTCCAAAAGATACCGGAATGTTTCCGGAATGTCCAAACCCTGTACGATCCGTGCCTCAAAGGAAATTAAGTATCGGTCTGTGACAAATGGAACCAAAACTGAATCGACCCAATATATCCGATTTCGCTTCATTTCTCAGTTCTATGGATTTTTTTACACCCCAGTTACACACCATCCCCTTAATAATTTAACACACACCTACCCAACAGCTCACCTAGGAGCAAGTTGAAACCTCTGTAGTGCTTGCACGCATGACCTCATTGACTATTGCCGTGAAGAAACATATCACCCGAACCCTTCCTATGCTATATTCATGTCTTCCCTTTTTGGTTGTCTTGTATTTCAAGTTTCTGCGTTCCAATCATATTTTTTTACGAAAACTTGGGCAGCTATAGTAAGATTTCCATGATTTCATCCTAATTTCTATTTGTTCCCATAGTTTCAATTGCAGCATTAATATTCCCCAAGTTTTGGAAAAGGGCATATTAGGTCCTTTTATAATTTTTTTCAGATTAAAAATTCTAAAGTACTCAAAGTAAAAAGAAAATAAAACTATCAACATAATTTATCATAAAAGACTAAATTAACCTTAAATAGATCATATTGGCCACTTGATATGATTTTCTATCATTTAAAATAACTTTAAATCTATAATTTGGACCAACTATGTCATCGCCTATTCACCTATCTAAAACTTGGGATTATTCCTCTTTAATTTAAAACTATGGGACTAGATAGAGTTTTGGATGACACTATAGGGACCCCTAGTGTACTTAACCCAAAAAATTTATTGAGTATGGTCTTCTGACATTTATGAAAAACCTATTCAGTATTCTAGTTTCGATTGGGGAAATAATAAAACCTGACTAAAATCTTCGATACGAAACGAGTGAAAAGACTTGAGTACGTGACTAGTTTTACTTGGACAAGTGGATTTATTTCTTTTGATGATTTTTAATCTATGTGTCTGTAATCATGTGCAGATTCTATTCTAATCATAGTATCTACATATTTTTTATCCAATGACTATAATTTATATATTTTAAACTATTAAATTCTTAACATTTTGATCTAAACACAATGCATAATCCGTATATAATTACAACCCTTATATGTCGGTAGCTACTTTTCTTTCATTTTTAAGGTCACCCCAAAATTATTTGGACAAAGGAGTGTACGCAATAGGTCTCATCAACGGGAATCCTCTCTAGACAAAGAGTTTTTTTTTTTATATAAAATATAAGAATTATTATATTTTGATGACAAAATATTAAAAACTTATAATAATATACTATCATTATTTTTAATTTATTTTCAATAAAATTTATTATAGTAAATTATCCTCATATCATAGAAATATAGCTCTTAAAATACAATAATTCTGTACAACTTTGTTTGTGCATATTACAAGGGGAAAAAATTCTTGTATGGAGAACAAATCGCTCATGAATAGGCCCCCTGTATAGCTGTACCTTGTAAACATTGGATGGTGCATAATAATAACCTATATATTCAATTAAAAACAACCTATATATATATAGTGTAACTAGAGGAGGGACCTAACCTCACTTGAAGTTCATAGTAAAAAATTGTAGTCACATAAAAATACTGTAGGGTTTGACGTCCAAATAATGGTTATGTGCCAATCGACAAAAGTTGGCATCTCATGCAATATTTTATTTTGGAATCTTTTTAAAATGCGAATACATTGTATTAAATATTTTTTTTAGGTTGCGAAAATTATTCATAGAATATTTTTTTTTACTTCTAAATTAAATATAAAGATAAAAATAAAAGTAAAGACGACCAAACAAAAAAAAGAATCGGATTAAATAAAATTAAAACAAAATATCTTGTCTTTACCAATTCGTATTAAATTGAGCTCGATCTGCAAAGTAAGATTAAACAAAAATAATTACTTAAATATTTTTTTACTTTGTTGAGAAGTAAATTAGCTTATCCAAAGTTTGTATGCAAGATTTTTCAATATGCTTGTAACGATAGATAAAGTCATAAATCCACTCAATCTATCGTGTGAAATTGGTAATCTCAAATATGATGTGATAAATTTTGATTATTTGGATTTATTGGGGGAGAAAAAATTGATATTTTGCAAGTAATTTATTTTTATTTGATAGAGTTAAAATAAATAGAAGAGAGCTTGAATAAAGACAGAGACTTATGGTACTTTTTTTTTTTTTTTTTTTTTTGGGGAAGGGGCNNGACAATCATTCTGTGATAGCATAATTTCAAACAAAAGTATTAGATTTTTAGTGTTAATTTAAATTACCAAACAAAGATAGAAGTGGTTAGTGACTGGATAACATTAAATCAGGAAAGATTTTATTCAAAAACAAATTACTAAACAATTTTTGACAAATAGTCCTTTTATCAGAAATTTTTTAAATACTATTTAAATTATGGGGTAAAACTTTTAGGCCTTATTAAGAAATATTATTTTCATTCTAATATAAATTTATTTATTTTAATATATATATATATTAAAATATTTAAAATTTTGGGATCCCTTATGTTTTGGGGCATAAACCAAGTGCTTTAAATGTCTTGTGAAAGTTCCGCCCATCTCCCACTCCAATTTTTATTAAGAAAGTCATTATTCAACTATTTTTCAAATAAAAAAATTTTTTTCCAATAAAGCAAATACGTCAATATGCTATAGAAATATTTTTTCATAATCGCCTATTTTATATATTACTATTTTCTATGTATATAAATGATATTTTGGAGCATTCACAGCAGTATTTTTATAGGGTGATTTCGCCCCTCTTTAATTTCTTAAACGAGATATTAGAAAAATCTTCTACATCAGTTTTTCTACTTCGAGAAAAATTTTCATAAATGGTATAGTATCTTTCTCAATAATATTTATTCTCTATTAAAAATAAATTTTTTCATGCTAAAATAAAACAAATATAGTAATATATTGGATAGATTTTTAGAATTTATTAATTTTGTATATCAATATTTTCGATGCATAGAAATGACCTCAGAAAGCTTCGTATGGCTATTTTTTTTTTTTTTAGAAGAAATGAATTTTTAGAAAATGAGGTTTAGAAATAAAATGAGAAATATTGGTTTTATAGTTCAATTTCTACAATTCACCTTCTAGAAACCCATTCCTTCCACCATAAATTCTTGTTTTACAAATTGTCCACACCACTGTTTTTATAAAATTTATTAAAAATTACGATAATAATTATATAAATAATAATAATAATATTTTCCTTAATCTTAATATGGTTTTGAATATTTGGTAAAAAAAATATTTTCCAAGTAGAAAATTTGTGAATAATAAATTTTCTTATTGAGAAATTTACTATACATTTTTTTAAAATATAAAAAATAAAAAAATTGATGCGACACATTTGTATTCCAAAATTTTTCATTTGAAAAAACAAACGAGATAAAATAATGTTGGGGATGTTCTGAGGTACAAAATTGTCCTCACCAGAATTAGGGGTTAGACTTCATCAATACAGATGGGCCAAAATAGTGCTTTGGTATAGTTTAGTGCTGGTGAATTTTTTGGCCATTTAGATTAATGATGTGGCATATTGATAACACCTATATGTAAATTCATTAAAAGATAAATATAAAAAATAGAGAGAAGCAGTAAAAAAATTACATTTGTTTATTATTTTATTAATAAATTGCTTTATTATATTACCAGATTAACTCCCAAAAAATATATATTTGGTAAAAGTATATAAAGAAAAACGAAAAGTTGTTCCTATGCAACTATTACAATCACAAGTAAAACGAAATAATCAGAGACCCAAGAATGACAAACAAATTTTAATATTCATTAGCTTGTTTTCCATATTCACCAATAAAAAACACGTACACACACAATTTGCGTCAACATTTATAAAAAACAAAAGCATCAATCTATTTTCCATTACATATAAATATTTTAGAAAGAAACATGTTTTAATAATACAGTTATCAAATATCTATTTGTAATTAATTCATAAATAATTTTAATAGAATATTTTTTAAAATTAGTATATTTAATACATATATAAAAAAATATTTCATTGATTGTTAATTTATTATTAAATATAATCATAAATAACTCTCTTTCGTCTCCCCCTCCCTCGCTCTCCACAACAATGGCGGTACTCGCATCCTTTGCCGCCATTTATGCTCCTGTCAACAGAGCTTCGTTCCCGCATTTCTCTCTCCGTTCCAACAACCGGTTCTCTCTCTCTCTCTCTCTCTGTATCTATCCGTGTATGCAGATAGTTTAGTGATTTTGGAATTAAGCTTTTATTCTTTTTCAGCTAGTAATCAGTGAAGCTTTTGTATCTTTTAGGCGATTTTCTGGAAAAAAAAACCTTTAATTGGTGAAGCTTTTGTAAATTTCTTTTTATTTAACGGAACTAAACTTTAATTAGTGAAGTTTCGCTCTTCATTCCAACAACCGGTAAGCTCTCTCTCTTTGTGTGTGTGTGTGTGTGTGTACGTGTATGTATCTATTCATTGAGGCAATTTTAGTTATTTATTCTGTAACCTCTAATTCTTTTTGTTCCAGTAATTGGTGAAGCTTTTATATTATCTTTAGTTATTTATTTTTTGTAATTTTTAAACGAGTAAGCTTTAATTAGTGAAGCATCTATATTATTTGTGGTTCATTGTTGAAATTTTAAAGAATAAGCTGTAATTAGTGAACCATTTATAGTTAATTGTTGTGACTAAAAGTATCTATCCGTGTATGCAAATAGTTTAGTTATTTCGGAACTAGGTTTTAGTTCTTTTTGGGATAGTAAGTAGTGAAGCTTTATATTATTTGTACTCAATTGCTGAATTTTAGGGGGAAAAAAATTTAATTAGTGAAAAGTTTTATTTTGTAGTTAATTTTTGTAATTGAAAGACAAAATTAGGATTTAATTAGTGAGGCACTTTAATCATTTGGCGAAGCTTTTATATTACTTGTAGTTAATTTTACTAAATTTAATAAAATTAAGCTTTAATTTATATTGTTTGAATGTACTTTCGTGTGCTAAATTAGTAGATGTTTTCTATCTGTGAACTCCAATTAAGCCTATTTAAGTGAACTTATTTGTAGAATGTTTATTTGAATGTGCTCATGAAGCATTAAAAGTTGCTGGGTTCGGCTTAAAACTTGTTAGCAAGTAAGTTAGAAAACATAGAATTCAGACCAAAGTCTGTAAAAGCTAAGCGTCCAAATACATTTAATATGTAATAAGTGAGCTGGAGTTGAATGGCTGCAAGCCTGCACCCAAAGAAGTCCTATGCGTGCATTAGAAAGTCATTCTTTACATGTATTTATTTTATATTTAAAAGTCACGAAATGCTGCTAGATGGGCTGCATATGTACATATATCTATATAAATATGTACATACGTATATATATATACATACATATGTATATATATGTATGTATATATATATACATATGTATGTATATATACATACATATGTATGTATATATATGGACTTATGGACAACGCAATGCAAAAAGCTCCCGCGTTGCGGGGTTAGGGAGAGTCTAATGCACACAATATTATTTACATTTCCAGAAAGGCTTTTTCCAAGGTGACTAGCCTGTGACCACAAGTTGCAATGGTGGCTAGCATCACCCTAACCTATAAAAATTATAGTTAAGATTTTAAACACCATCAATCCTCAAAAGTTGAAATAAGTGTACCTTCAAGACCATGAATAGAAGTTCTATAACCGATAGGTAATTGTTTACTTGCTGAAAAACTCTCTCATTGATAGTTTTCATTGTTTAGGATGGTAAAATTAAACCCTGGTAGATGCCCTGATTGCTTTAGCCTTTTAGCTAATTGTACGTGCATTGATGAAATAAGCCGTATTTAGAGGTGTGCTTATTTGGAATTGTTTTTCAAGGGGTTTGCATACCTGCTTTAGGTTCTTTGATTTCTATGTGTGCTTCATTTGCCTATGTGTTGAGGCTGATGCGTACCACCTGATTACAGTTTGTTCAGGTATGGTGTCAAAAGTAGTTATGCTGGGGCAGGTGTAAAGGAAGATTCTAGTTCAGCTACAATTGATGTTGTCGCAGACATTAAGACTGAGCGGGTAACTACAGGATGGATTCTGTTCGGCATTTTCTTTTCTTTCATTTTGATTCTATTCTAAGTAGTCGTCAGCTCGCAATTTAATGCAATTTATTTTTGCTAATATTTTTCTTAGTAGGTTGTAGTCTTGGGAGGCAGTGGGTTTGTTGGTTCCGCAATTTGCAAGGCTGCTGTATCCAATGGTATTGAGGTCATCAGTCTAAGCAGGTTTGAGATTGTTTTATGGAATACAATGTACTTTTAACCAATTGTCTTTTAATTTATTTTGTTGGCTCATTTCAAATTTTAATGGTATAAATTATAGTAAGAAGATTGTGGCTTCTAAATTTCATTTATGAGTCTTCTAATCTAATGCTTTGCCAAATACTTGCAGGTCAGGGAGGCCCACATCCTCAAATTCATGGGAAGATCAAGTGACTTGGATTTCAGGCACGTTCATTTCCTTTACATGTCTTCATTAGGTTTTTAACATGATCTGAGCATTTGCTGACAGCTTTCTCAATGGTATTTGCTTCGGATATAAATTATATGAAATGAATGTTCTTTGGCTTAAGAATTGACTGAATATACTGCAGTTAGAATAAGCAATAAGTGGTTTTGAATTGTGCATTGGGTGACAATTTATGTAAAGGAGTGACTTGCTGAATAAATAATTTAATGTCACTCTAATTTTGTCATCTCTTTTCATGTGTCTTTTACTTGTGATTTTCAGGAAATGCAAATCAAGATTGCAAAATGGTTAAAATGGTGATCATCTCTTAAGCAAACGAGCTTATGAAAACGTATCTTCAAAATATATAAATAAAACAAAGCAAAAAAGAGAAGAGCTTATATGCCTTTGGATACTTAAATAAAGGGAAGACTTTACAATTTGTGTTGCAGTTTTTTGAGACGTGAAAAATTCAATATTTTGTCCAGCATAATCTTAACAACTTGTCTTTGTTCAAATGTGAGAAGTTTTTGTGCGAAGGAGATCATTTAGATCAATAACATATTGCAGGAGATGTTTTTTATGTAAACTGGGATGAAGTACTTCCTGCGGCTACGGCAGTGATCTCAACACTTGGGGGTTTTGGTAGTGAAGAACAGATGCAAAGGATCAATGGCGAGGCTAATGTTGTTTCCGTAACTGCTGCGAAAAAGTATGGTAAGTTTCTTCTCCCCAGATCACCTCTCTATATCACTAATCTCCTATTCATATAGTTGTTGGAGACTCAAGTGTGGATCTGCAATGGATCTACAAGCATAATATGTTCTATATCTCCGTAAATCTAGGAACTTTTGCTTGCATTGTATTATTTGGTCATTTGAATTGAGACCATGTAGGGTGTTGAAAAATAAAATTAATGACTGCTAAATGAAGTAATAGAAGATTATTCTAGATTACTTTCTATTCGTGAGTGCATTGATGTGGAGCAATGTTTTCTTATGTGCCACACTAGCCTGCCATCTTCATATTTTGTTATGGCTGTAATATAGACTCTCACTTTAGTATTGCCGTTTGGTTGTATCTTTTTCCTTTCAATAGCAACACAAACCAGTCATTGATCCCCCGCATAGGGAGGCTCGTACACTGTGAACACAAAACAAGAGAGCAAAACTTTCTAATTCGATTTGTAAACTGATTCAGCTACCTAATTCTATGTGTGATATTACATCCTGTGAGATTGGTAATTCCTATCTTTTTCCTTGAGTTTTGGGTTCTGTGGCTGTGTAGATACGATGATTACATGTCATAGAGTACAGTAGCGGTTATATGTGTGTTGTGTGCTCTAATCTATTAGAACTGTAGTTTTTATATTTCTCTTACTTTGCGTCTGACTATTCGGTGCATGCATATACTTTTGCTTTTGTGTCGAGACCAGAAATATTCACATTTTAGTTACATATATTGAATATTCAATTACACATTTTTCCTTCCCCCAGCTGGTATTACAGAAAATATTAAAAATCATGATTTTCTTCATCACTGGCTGCTCAATCTTTTCTCTTTCAATAAGAAAGACTCAGTATTTTAAGAGAACTTATGAAATCTATATCTGCTTGCTCTGTTTTCAGGAATTCCCAAATTCGTCTTAATCTCTGTGCATGATTACAATCTTCCTTCGTTTCTACTCTCATCTGGATATTTTACTGGAAAAAGGAAAGCAGAATCTGAAGTCCTTTCCAACTATCCTAATTCAGGTAATGATGAGATTTCTTTTTATTTTTGTGTATTAAATGCTTTATTTTACTTGTTTCTCTTGTTTGGTATTCTCACAAGAATTAGCACTGACATGATTGGGTAGGCAAATATATCTTTCCTTTGATCTATGTTTCTAAAGTCTCTTGGGATTTACTATTGGGTAGGCAAATATAACTTTCCTTCGATCCGTGTTTGGAATGTCTTGGGATTTACTCTCTAGTATAGATTTAACATCAGAACATTTTATTTTAGACTAAGAGAAGTTTTTGCTGGTTCCAAATTGCTTTTTCATTTAAAATCCAAATAACATGAAATCAAACTGACTTTTCTAAAATTTATTTGTTTTTTCAGTTCCAAAACTATTGAATATGATAACGAGAGACCATGAGCAAATAGGTAGTGTGCACTCAACTTGAATGAACTTGACCTTTCCTGCTCGTTTACTTAACCAAGTAATTTAGGAGGGCAAAAGCAAAAGCATGCACTGGAGGACATACTAAGCATACGTCAAGAAAGTTGTACTGCATTAACATCTACAAATGTAATTTGACTTCTATGTTTTTTTATACATCCATTTTGAGCTTCTTAACATGTACCGTGGTAGCATGTTAGCAAAACCCATTTTAATTTTTATTTATTATTTGTGCTCATTCTTTGTGAGTTTTCATTTTAAAATGAATTGGCAGGGGTGGTGTTGAGACCAGGTTTTATATATGGGAAAAGGCGAGTGAATGGATTTGAGATTCCTCTCGATTTGGCGGGGGAACCGCTGGAAAAATTCCTTAAAGCTACCGAAAACTTCACCAGACCTCTGAGCTCTCTTCCGGGATCAGATCTGCTGTTGGCTCCCCCCGTTAGTGTTGATGATGTGGCACTAGCTGTTGTGAATGCAGTTCGAGATGACAACTTCTTTGGTGTTTTCACCATAGAGCAAATCAAAGAGGCGGCAGCAAAAGTGAAAGCCTGATCTAGATTGTTATGCATAAATACTTTAATGTATTGTGTATTATCGCTGTAGATTAATTAATCACACAAGTTGTATACAAAATTATTAATTTGTCCCCAACCCCCCAGCTTCACAAGATAATTAGGGCCTCTAGCCCTTTTATGATATTGTCTCACCGTGTTCAATTGCATGAAGATGTGTTTTGTTATGTCAAACAAGGAAAACCATTCAAGTTATGAATCAAGACTTGTTTTTGCATTTTTACCCCAAACTATAACATCTTATGTTCATGTTAGTCATCTCACCGTACAACTGAAGAATTTCCAATTTTCTGGCGTGGAAGGAGAAAGCAGCGGAGCAGAGCTAGCATTTCCCTCATAAATTCAGAGAAAATCAACAGAATAATTCCATAGGGTTGGAGAAAATCAACAGTCAGCCTCCATGCTATTGAAAACGTAATTGTATGAAGTGTTTTTTGTTGCATTGAGAATAACAGATTTCCAAAATTGTTTCCAAATTTTTTAAAGACTAAATTTTTAACCCAGTGTAAATGAGAATGAACACAAAAACAGATATGTTCTCCCATTTCCATTTTGGTAGGATTTTGATTTTTGACCAATAGTCAATTACCAAAATTTGCATCCTTATATAACACTCCATGACGCTAAACTAAAGCCTCCTCATCTTTCTCTACCTTCATGCAAACATGCAGTCGAAAACTTAGCCTCGGTGCTTCTTCACAATAGAATGCTCCGCAAGATACCTGCATCATAATGCAAAATGTTGAATGCTCATCTATCAAACTTACATACATAGTTCAACTCATGGAGGACAAAGAGGAGATTCAACAATAAGATCCGATTCTTCTTTTGTTATGAAGTTATGAGAAAAGTAAACCAATACTAAGTTTCAATCACAAATATGACTATCGGGGTTTAACTAAGTGAATAAAATAACATTTTTCATTATACATGAAGAAATAATATTTTTTTCGAAAATGAAACCTTATGAAAAATGCCACGTGCAACGCACGTGATATCCATCTAGTATATGTAAATAAGTAACAACTAATTTGGACAAGTAAATAGAAATAGAATGTTACTATATTTTGTTCAAATAAAAATTCAATCTACAAACAATAAAACAAACATGATTTTTTATTTTTATTTTTATTTATTATTATTATTATTATTATTATTATTATTTTTTGTGGTTTTAACTCTTTTGGAATTCCATTTAATTTTGCAGGACTAAAAAAAAATTATGCAAAATATTACATTTTGAGGGATTTTCAGATTTCAGAGCGCTAAAATGAACACATAACAAACTTAGAATTCCCCAGCATGAGCTGTAAACAATGAAACAAGAACGAGATATGGTATAAAAAATGCATCTGAATTCCAGACTTCATGGCCCTCATTGCAAAAGGGAATGATAGGGAGCACCGAAAGAGAAATTTTAATCACAGAAATGCAACTGCGTAAGTACTACTTACTTGCCGGTGTAGAAGCCTGCAGTATACCAAGCATTAAAAACAGCATTAAGGTCCGTTTCACCAGCGGCACTTGCTTCCAACTGTCCTTCACGCACCTCCTCCTGCTTACCTGCAAGAAATTTGAGAGAGAGAAAGTACTATTATAACAGACACACTTGGATACGCATGCACCTGACTCCATAAACATTACTACAAGGCCCGAGCAGAATTAAGATTACACCGACATCAGCTTCTCTCCTTTTTTCTTAATCCCCATTAATCATTATTCTTCGATTTTGACTCTCACTTAGCTGTGTCTTTCCCATCCAAGAGGTCTAAACACACCATAACAATTACGGTCTAGTAGTACCTGGATTTTTTATGTTCAAGGAGGAAATTGCTTTTTCTGCTGCTGTTAATGCTGCTTTGGTAACATTACTGTCCTCTATAAATGTTGATAGTCCATTACATGCTAATCCGGAAGATCCGCTAGTACAAGTCCCACCTAGATAACATGGAGCAACCAAGCACTGATTAACATATGGATCGTAAGTAGGGGCAGTAATCGAGTGATTGGGTTGGTTCATTGCAATGGGACAGCAAGGAGGGGCAACAGCCGGGTGATTAACTTGGTTCGTTACAACTGGATAGCAAGGAGGGCCGATACTGGGGTGATTAGGTTGGTTTGTTGGAACTGGAAAGTGATGAGGGTCACTGATTTGGCCTGGCATAACTGGATATTGCTGACAACCCCAGGTCCCCCACTGTGAACTAGGACCAGGTTCTTGGACATTCCAGTAATTAAAACGCTCAAGTTGCTGCATAACCTTTTGCCTCTGCTCTTCGATCTCATTATACCGGTTCAGCAATTGGTTATAATCTTCTGCATCCTGAGTGTTTGGATAGCCTTGATGTGCATTTTGTTCATCCTGAACATACGAGGCGTTCCTTTGATTTTCTATGGTTGGTAGTCCATTACTGGTTTCTTCTATATCTAGTTTCGAATGTGATGCAACATCCTTGTTAGTATCTTCTTCTGCTTGTCTACATGCAAAAATAAGTGCAACTAAGTCCACAATACAAGGCATGCTGAGGAAATACATTTTCTTCTCATTAAAAGTGGATTAACACTACCAGTGATTGTCTTAAACATGATTTCATGAATAAAATAAAGTTGAAAAGCCTTAAAATCCAGACAGAGACAGCAAAGCAAAATTAGGTCTCAGGCAGAACATACATCAGTTAATGGATAACAGGCAGTAAATGGAGTATGATTTTTTGGTTATCATCACTGTTTCATGAATTACAAATGAAAAAGAAAAACAAATTTGTTATCACATTCCGAAGTTATGTATATGCAAACTTGAACACATAAATCCTATATAACACGGCAGAAGTAAATCACATGATTATTCAATAATTAACAAAATCATTCAATTTAAGCATCAAAAAGATATTCAACTATGAGCTACTGCATGTGTTGCCCGCAATGTCTATTCTTATGGTAAAGAAGAGCTAAGGCTTCTGATACAGCTCAAGAACACAGTCCATATTGCCAATTCAGTATCAAATTTGTCGGCTTCAAACCTGACAAAGACAGCATAGATCAAACAAGAAATCCAGTTCAATTGTATGCTGACCTCTTAGCGTCAGTATTCTCGTCAATAGAGGTCGATAAGTCTTCTCCAGTGCCATTGGCATCCTGTTCTCCTGCCTTAGAGCTATCGAGCTGGGCTATTCCATGCATTTTCTGTAGGAAAAAAAAACAAAAATAAATTTTCCAAATGGACCAGTTAAAAATATCATCAAAGTGGTTGTAGCAATCAAAGTCATGGGGATAACATAACCATAGGTCCCTTACGGAGATGACCCAAATCTATTAAGGTTTCACGCTTATCTGTGAACTTTTGTTCCTATTACATTAGGGGAGCAAAACTACAAGTACTAACATTCTTATTGCGATCAAATTTTGAAGCAAATTTTGAAAAGGTACAAGGACTCTTGTGATATCCCTATTAAAAGCGGATGACAGAAATGATTTTGTTCTCTTCCTTAACTGAAGAAATTTCAATTCCACCTCAGGCACTTCATACTTGATACAAGTTACAACCCATACATATCGTAATATTATCTAGTGTCACTCTTTCATTCTGGTTTTTATAACCAAAGTAAATGCAGTAAATTTTGAAGGGTATGCTAACAACTTTTATGATATCCCAAGCAAAAGTAGATTAAAAAGACAATGTTTATTTTCAGTTCTCAACTATAGGAATTCTCATTTCACTGCATGTACTTGATACAAGTTACAACCATGCATATTGCACTATCATCTATGTCATGAACCGCATATTGAAACCTCACATTCGTGAAATCAACGTTCACTGAGGATTCCAGAAGATTCCACATAATTCTAGATTTTATTACATATATTAGATGTGCATTCTGAATCTTAACAAACAGGCATAAAATTCTAGAACTAAACTCATCACTTTTGTAGATTGAGGGTTTGTTAGATTGTAGCTTTTACAAAAAAATAAAAAAAAAATAGGGAGTGAAGTTTTTCAAACTAAGAAAAAGGATATGGATGTAGTTTAAAATTTCTAGCTTTTCAAATCGAAAAGAAAAAAAGAGGTATCCCGACTTTTAAGGGAAAAAAACTTAAGCTTGAAAGTTACCACCACACGAGCCTAAGTCTCGTGGCATTTAGTGATAGCTCGTGTTAGTTTTCGTTGCAAATGGACCGTTGAGCCAATAGAATATGCAATAAATATGCATCATAAATCTATACTTGTCATGAAATTATCAATCTATAATTCTTTGGCACTCTCATCAGTCCCTATTTCAAACCAATAAATTTTAATCCCTATAACTCAAGCTTAAAATACAAGAAATATGGAGAACACCCACAACATGCTCTTAAATTAAAAGTAAAATTGTGAATTGCATTTACGTTAACCTTTCTCATTTAATTTTTACATCTGATTGTTAGGAAGCCGTTTCTCTTAACAAAATAGAAATTGACCATTTCAAATTTTCTAAACAAACTTTTCTTTATGATTGATTAATATACAAATATAAAAATATTTTAAAATTATATTTCTAATATCTTGGTGTGTTTTTTCTTTTGATGGAAAAATATTATTTTTTAAGTAGTCACTATTGCATTGCTAAAAAGTTTTCTAAAAACAGAAAGACTAGTTTGGACAATTTCTCTCAACTTTCCAATTTACTTTCTCAATGAGAAAGTGACAGTGTGGTTAGCGCATTCACACCAGTCTTTCCCATTTAATTTCTACGTCTTGGTATTTCTAAAAAAGTTATTAAAAATTACTAGGATATTTATATATATTATAATAAAATATAAAAATTATTTTTCTTAACCGTAACCAATATCTTAAAGATTTGCTGAATTTCTTTTTAATAGAGAAATTGTGAATATTAAATATCTCTAATGAAAAACCTACGGTAGCATTTCTATAAATTTTTGTATAAACTCAGAAAAATAGAAATACTGTTGTGGGTGCATTTCTCTCATTTGATTTCTCAAATGACGACAAAGCTTATTTTAAAAAGAGTGGTGGGTATGTTCTCAGAAATCAAATGAGAAAGCTCTTATTTTTAATCCCAAAAATTAAGGATAGAGAACCATTTAGGGCAGTGCTGGGAGTGTCCCAGCACATGAGCAATCAGAGATGGATAATAAGCAAGAAATCAACATGGAAACTCTGACCAACCCTAGGACGCTCAGATTATGTTAAAAATAAAACACTCGTACTTCACAATGAATGACACCGTCAGAGAGAGAGAGAGAGAGAGAGAGAGAGAGAGAGAGAAACCTTGTAGGTGGAGATGGCGTCATCGAAGGCGTTGATGAGAGCTGAATCATCCCATAGATCACCGCTCTTCCCCATTGCTCCTTGTGCGAGTGCGCAAGGACTACAGGACACATATATATATACTAAATTAAATTCTTTGAAATTTTAAATAATTACTTTAATAAAAATTTATATAATTGTAAATTATTAGAAGCTCGAACTAGGGTTGGGCCGGAGACTTCTAACATTTTCTTCTAGTCCAGTTCGTTCTTGGTAATTGCACGAGTCGAAGCATCAAGAAATCAAAATTTTAAATATAACACAGGGTGTGGCTAGCTTTTGTCGTAAATTCTATATGATATTATTTTTTGAGCAAATCACTTTTCAAATCCAAAAAATGATACATTCCGTTACTACAATTCAAATGACCACAAGCATTAATTGATATACAACTTACGACATATGTTGCACGATTCTTTAGCCCTAGCTAATTACTATCATTCACATCAGTACCATTCAAATGCTAAATCATTAATCCGTTTTTATAAACTAACTCTTTGTTTTTCTATGAAGGTTACAAGTTGGTGAAAGATGATTTTCAATGCAAGTGTATACATATACACACTTACAATTCTCATGAAAAATATTAT
>MKEJ01017433.1:0-17279 GCA_001753735.1 Embelia ribes
TTGACAGTAAAGAGAGAGTAAGAAAATACGACACCGAGATTTATAGTAGTTCGGTAATATGTTCCAACAACTTATCGGTAGATTCCTATGTCCACTTCTTTACAATTGAATGCCTTGAGTTCCCTTTACAATAGAAGAATCCCTTTATACCTTAAAGAATCCAGTTAGATTTTTGGGTTTTAACCGTTACCGTAACTAAGTAGATTTAACCGGTACTACTTGAAAACCTAACCATTGAGCTACCCGAGATTTTGTTTAAGCTTACAGTTACAAGCCGAGTGTAATTCCTCTCAAACTATTCAAATCTCACTCAAGAAAGTTACCTAGGAAGTTTATAAATTACTTTCAAGGTTTACAAAAAGGTTTATAAAATAAAAATTTTCCTTACAAAATAAGTATTCAAGTGTAAGTATAAGGAAGGGAGCTAAGGCTTTTTATATTTGCTAAAGCTTTTTAGAGTATATCTCTCATGTAATACTTGTGTTAGATTGTGTTATATCCCAATTGAATAGAAATGGGCCCTTTTTATAGTGATAGTTGGTGAAGGTAATCACATGGGTAAGGTTGACGATGATGAACATGATTAATGACTTTTAGCTTTTTGCTTATAACTTTTAAACATCAATCAATCTTCAAATTTCTTGGAGTTGTTGAGAAAATAGATGATAAGTCAAAATATGATCAACTTTGGTGAAGAAAATCGTTACATGGTTTGACAAATTAAACCGACAACCAGCTGCAATATTTGAAGCTTGAAAATGCATTTAGTACTTTGTCCGTAGCCTTGAGTAGGCCGTCCTTAGGGTGTCCGGCATCCAGGCAGCCTCTGGTCTAGACATGCCTCTGGGCACAGTAAAATGCCTTAGCCAATTTTCAACCTGCTTCATTCTGCAACTTCTCTGATAGTTTTTTAAGAAGGGGTATCCGTAGGGACCAAGAGTTCAAACAGGGTTTCGGATATGCTCAGAAGTTTTCAACTTTGAAAAACTCCAATTAAATTGTTTGACAAGTGATACAACTTGATTTAGATCCTTAAACCATCATCTGAAAATTGTTGCAAAGTCTTGAAAAATGTTGCATTTGAATTGAAAAAGTATATCATGGACTTTGAAAAAAGTTAACATTAGAAAAAGTCTTTAAAACATATTTATACAAAGTTTTATATGAGAATACGTGTATGCACCTAAAATACACTCAATGAAAATATTAGTAAAACAATAATACAATAAATGTATATTTTTCACAATTTTTGTTGTCATAAAAAATAATTTATTTTAATTTTAAAATCTTGGGGTAACAATTATAATACCTTTGTGATATTATTTTGATAAAATAAGGGTCTTGTTTTGAATAGGATTATGATAACAAATATCTTATCAAGACATCTCTATATAAACACCGGTTGTGATAGAGAAAATTGAATATACAAAAATTACAATATATCTTTCTTCGTTCTCTTATAAGGCACCATCAAAAGTCCTAGAAATTTGGAGGGTATGAGTTTGTAGATAACTCTAGTAATTGTTCTACGTTGTGAGATAAGTAGTTAATTGATCGTGTTTATAGGCTCGTAATTCAAGAAATCATCAATCATTGTTGTTGTGTTTATTCAGCTGCAGGTATATCACAATGTCTTCTATAATTATTATATGAAAAATAATTACGTATTATTTTTTTTCCAACAATAAAAAATTAGCTTACACCAAAATAAAGAACATATTGGTATGATATATTTTCATCATTCACAAATGATTTTGAGTATATAATAAGGAGTATAATTTTAATAATCTTAAAAACAAGATATAATTAAAAGTTAAAACTTCAATCTCAAGACTACTTTATTTTTAATTAAACAACTTTCTCAATTCTCATGCCCATGTGACTCCCACCTTTTTAAGTGTAGCAATGCAACAATAATTATAAACATTACAAAGAACTTAACTTAGAAAGATGTGTAAAAAAGTTTCTCAAAACGATTGTAAAATAGATTTTCTGATCCAATTTCAATATAAATTTAGATTAGAAGGAGTTAAGCTCATCAACGTATGTAGTGATTTGACTTTCACAATTGCAATAAGAGAAAATATTTGAGATTATATTTTGACTAAATTTAATATATTTAGAATTTATCTTGATTTAAAAAATTTGTATGTTTAATATTTGTTATGTTATTACTAGCATGTACCTCACCCATTGCACGAGTTGTATGAAGAACATTTTATTTTTAAATTGTTAGTTCTATACTTGTCTTAATTATTTGACATCGTGGTATGTTAGGAGTATGAGACGAATAAATTTAATTAGAGGTGGCAAAGTGCAGGGCTACTTGCGAGTATCTCGGACTCGACTCAATAACTACTCGATCCGAATTCGACTTGTAAACTAAATGAGTAGGGTACGAGTAAGTTATCATACTCAATTTGAATTTCTAGCCAAACTCGATTATTGAGTAGCTCGAAGAATATATATGCATATATGTGTGTGCGCGCGCTTATATAAGTTAAAAATAATTTTTTTATCCCATACCACCTGTAAGATTTGACCCTTAATTATTTGATAACATTAAAAAATATTTTACCCTATGTAATCAATTTTTTTATTTCAATATAATATATAAAATATATTTAAAAATAAATTTTCGAATATTTATTGAGTTTAGTCGAGTATTTGGTTCTCTTTATCGAATCAATTTTGAACAAAAAAAATTATACTCAAGTTAGAAAAATATTTGGCCAATTAGAGCAATACTTAGTTCGACTCAATTCATACTCAATTAATCAATAATCGGCTTGACTCATCTCGTACGAATCATCTGTACGATTCATACTCGATTAGAGCAATACTCGACCGACTCATTTCCACCCCTAAGTTTAATTAAATATTTCCAATGCATGGGACAAATAAGTTTATTTGTGTTTGGGGATGCGGAACTAAAAATTTTAATTACTTTTAATTTTAATTTATTCTTAATTATTTTATATTTAATTGTATTTATAAAAAATATATTATGATAATATGTCTTAATAAATTAATATAATTATATTTTACTAAGAAAGTTAGGTTGATGGAGTTCTATAATATTTATTATTTAAAAATATTAAATTCATGTGACACGTTCAATTAGTTATATGGACATTTGTTAAAAAAAAGCAAAAATAGTTGAATGAATAACTTTTATATAATTTTTCAACATGATAATTTTTTTATCTTTTTAATTATAATATTCATACTTTTATTCTCATGCATAGAGTTGGTTTTGATATATATTTTATATATTTCCAATAAGATTAGGTTTAGATAAATTTTGTTATGATAGTATTTATAAATAAAATAATTTATTTTTAATAAACTTTATTTTGCAAATATGTTTACTTTTAGTGAAGCTCTATTATGATAAATATTTTTTTTTACAAATCAAAGTTTTATGGGATATGTGTATCACAATTAGAGTGAAAGTAATAGAATGTACAATAGTTATAATAATCAATATCTAACTTTACTCTAAAAAGTATGTTTTCCCTCTTTTGTTCCATACACATTTTTGTCCATAAAATACCTACATCATTTTTTTTAGATATCACATCACAATTTTAGAACTCGAATGTTCCTCTTAATAGTTGTATATTGGAATTATCCGACATATCCAAACATAATAATATTTGTTACATTAACATTATCATTATTTAAATAAAAATATTTGTGTAATATTTTTTCAAAGGTTCCAACAAAAAATGATAAGAATTTCATGAATAATATTTTCTTATGCTGTATTTTTTTTATAAATTTTATTCTTTTGGTTATGTTTTATTTTTTACAAAATAAATTAAATTATTGAAGATTATTTATTTATTTTCAAATAGATGTGTACTTGTTGAAACCATTTTCAAAAATATTCTATAATTGTTAATTTTTTAATATTATTTTTTACAAGGCCTATGACCCTTGAAAGATCATATTTTTTTGGTTTGCAGATTCAACCGTCAGATAATTTTTATATTTTGTAAAAATGATAACTTTGAATATCTTTTCAAATGTAAAAATCAAAATTTTTAAACACAAATTATTTTTAGTACTATAACAGTTTATTATTTGGGTTTTTTTTTCATGATACATATATTATGTCACTTGGATCTTTCTGAGGACTCCCTATATATTTTTCAAATTGTTTGTTTAAGTTCTCAAATACGTTTAAAATATTGGGATGGAGATGTCAATTAAAAAATACAATTATGAGTTAGTAAATTGTTTAGACACATTAAATTTATTTTGACTTCATTAAGATGTTATTAATATTCTTCTTACGTTTCACATATGTTTCTTATAATTCCGTTTACTCTTATTTTGTGGTATTTTTTTACGAATATTAGAACTAATTTATTTTTTACTACTCATGATTAATTTTGCACTTTAATTTTCTTAGAAAACTGATATTGTGAATGATGAACTTAAACAAAGTTATTAGAAAAGATTAATTAAGTTAGATTAGCTATGATTTAAAAGCAACATGTGTACCAATATTCTTTATTAATAGCAACAATTTTATTTTTCCATTTAGCTGGCCTAAAGTCAAAAGCAACCTCTCTGCGTGATCTGTTCCTTTTATACTAACAAAATTTACAAAGAAATTTAACAAAAACTTTATTAGCCTGAATTGAAAAGTTTTAATTACAAATTTTGTATCCAAATAAATATTTTTTGTTGTATAATATTTAAATATTTTACTTTAATTAGCTTGTTTGGTCATTTTCATAAGATTCATATGCATCGCATATACATGTCTGCTAATTAAGAAAAATATATCAAAAATATATTCTCTTGCCATATTTAATTCTTTTCCACCATTATAAAAGGGGGGTCAAAGCCTCATTTTAAGGCCTATCAAGCAAGATTAAGCAAGTCATTCTTCATGGTCTGTAGAAAGAAACTCTTAAGCTCGAAGAACGAAAGGCTTAAACATTGGAAGATTTGAAGAACAATAGATTAAAGTTTGCCATTTCGATTCGGAACATCTACTAGATTCAAGATCAAACGTGAAGCTCTTAAATCAGGTGTTCTTCAATAAAATCTAATTTGATTCACAAAAAATTATAAAAGTCGCAAATTAAGCGTTTAATTAGAAAAATCAAAAGACAATTTCTTGTAATTAGAGATATATAAAGAATTGTACTCAAATCAAATCAAACATCAATAAAATCATTTGTTATAACATTTTCCTTGTCTTCCTTATTTAGACTTGAATTTTGTGTGATACACCGTATAAACCTTTCCTTTCGCGCATTTCCAATTGGGATCGTTGAGTGGTTCAACACTTGGTCAGGATAAATGCTCCCAAACTTACTAACCAAAATCTTTGGATTATGTCCCCGTCGGGACTCCTATCGTCAGTACAACAGACTCTTATCTCTCTACCAAAACTTCATCTGAAACGCATTTTGAGCCCTTTATGTGCAATTAGATTTTGATCCAATCTCCCAGTTAGACCAACTTGCTTGTACTCAGACTAGCTTTTACAAGTTAAACTTCTAACAAACCTGACAAGACTTCAAACTGGTCATTATCAGGCTCATGTCCGGATTTTTGATCAGACGAACCGAGTCTGAGCCGAGTCTTAACAAGCTAATTGCCAGCAGCTCTCAAACTGCTATGTTTACTTACACCACAGTGACAAGTTGAGCCATATGTCACATCAACACTAGCTGGTAATTCACCCTAAAAATGAAAAAAAAAAAAAAAGGGTGTATTGGTAAATTTCACTACGCATGGTGGGTGCTCTTTATATAAGTGGAGCTTCCCTTCCAACACAGGTATTCTCTAAAAACACTTACATTTCTGCCCTTTCCCAATAAAGGTAAGGCAAATACATATCCAAATTATATGCATATCTTAGTCCTCCATTTCCTTTACTACTTGCCTAAAATTCTTATCCTTGTATGAATTTTACATAACTAATTTCACCATTTTATCATCAAAAGATAGTATTTTTATTTTTCTCTTTGCTTTCATTTGCTTGCTTTATGGAAACATTCAATGATGAATAACACTATCTTGTTTCTTTTGTGGCATTTTCTTCTATGATTAGATAATAAAATGGACAAAGGTAGCCCAACCTCAGGACTCAGCCGGTCGAAATCCGAACAACTAATGGATACAATAATGGCGACGATCAAGTCACCTGTGACAGGGGAGGTGGCGGGAGGGGCGGAAGCTGGTGGCACCCTATCAAGGAAGTCTAGTAGGAGGCTAACTACTCCATCTCCGGGCCGAGGTGGCACCCCCAACAAGAACACGCATATACGGAAAACGAGTAGTGCCCAACTCAAGCTGAACTTGGATGACGTCAGTAGTGGAGCGGCCCTGAGCCGAGCTTCCAGCGCCAGTCTCGGGTTCTCGTTCTCGTTCACAGGGTTCACCGTGCCTCCAGATGAGATCGCAGATTTGAGGCATTTTAGCGATGATGATATTCGTAAGTTTTTTTTTTTTAAGTTGCTTCCTAGAAAATTTTCATTACTTAGTTCCTACATAGATTAAAAAAACTAAAAAGCATCACAAAAATAAACGCTATCAAAAATAAAGGAGGGCTAATATTCTATAGTCAATGTGAAAAGTTTATCAAATACCGAACTTAGTCTAAATTATTTTTAATCTTGTCTAGCAATTTTGTACTACGTAGTGATAGTTACCATTACGTTGCTTAAAATTTAAAGCATTACGTAGAGTTGCCTTATATTTTTGGCGGTCGATCTGTACACTCGTGTCACAACTTACATATCAATGTTTTTTAAACCGATTTCATATTACATAAATCAATAGCAAATAAATTTTTGGAGTCAAGATGTGTGTAATACAAACTTATATTCAATTTCATGAAATCTTACAAAAATATATAACTATGTTAAGCAGTTCGCAGAGTGTTTTACAATATAAAAGCTTTTAACTATTTTATACAAATTTGATTCAAGTGGAATATTTTCCATTGTAATTATTTCCTTTTCTGCAAGCAATTATATTACCTATTTATTAAGTTTCCTATTGGAGTAGGTTTCATTGAAATATAAATATAAGATCGTAAAAGTGATCCAAAATTATAAATACTTATCCAACAACAAAGTTAAAAATTCTTTCTTTGGATTTGCCATGTGGTTTTATATGAACCATTTTTCTTTAAAAATTAAAGGCATGTAGCTTTTTTTTTATTATTTTTTAACTTTTTCCAAATCCAGAAAGGAACAGCTCACAAGTTGCCACCAAATGGCATAGGCTTCTTCCACTAGCTAGTTTCCTTTAGCTTCGGGCAAATGATTGCTATAGATAGATAATGAAAAAGTTGTGTTTATGTGCAATCAACTAATCCGTGTACTAATCATATCCATATTCATTATTATAAAAGAAATATATATATATATATATATATTATTTTTATGGGAAACTAAAGTGGGATATTTTATTTTGAAAACTTCTATGGTGGAAAAAAATATATATTAATAACGTATTTGGAACATTAGATAATGTTACATCTCTATTTTTAGTGAAATACTAATATACCACTATTAAGATTTAGTACAAGGACTGAGCTAAATGTTTGTTCTGGTAATTCCCACAATTTTTTAAGTACTAAGTTTTTATGTGAGTTATTAAAATTTTAATGCATATTTGTGTATGGAATTTTAGCATTCCTCATAAATCTTTTACGGAATTTTCTGTTTCGGCCCCTGGTTCAGGACAAACGACTTGAACAAATGACTTGAAAGTGGTTTTTCAGATTCTGATTTATGATTTTTGAAGCAAAAGACTAAATCATATGTTGCTTCGGCAGTACAGTAATTTTGTATTAAATTGAAAATTAATAATAACAAAAATTATAAACATACTTGTCAAGTTTTTTGTATTTGCAACAATCTAATTCATAGAGAACGTTGTAGCAGAATCACAAACTCAATGATTTCGAATGTAAGTCAGGACAAGACCATTGTGTTATACAGTCCCTTTAAATCCTTATTGGTTGGCCTCTCTTTGGTTTCAAACCATCGTGAACAAGGATTTTCAAAGTACAATGACTTTCTTGCGAATTCGAACGAAAATGAAGAGTACAAATTTTGGAGGAAAATCAATTTTTTACTAAAAGTAATTAACAATTGGAGGGAAAGGGGACCACGGGTCAAATCGGGTCATATCAGACCTGGTTCGACAGGCTTGGGTCAACAAGACCCAAATAGGCCACCCCAGGTCAACATGTTGGGAGGGGTCATTTTAATTCAAATTGACTTAATTTATTTATTTAGTGCCCAAGTCTAAATATTAATAAATTAATTAATTATGGGCCAAACAAATATGGGTCAAAACACCCCCATTCACAAATTATCTTAAACACCAAGGGCTCAATCTTTGCACTAACAAATTGGCTTATACACTACTTGGTTTTACAAAATCAAGTCAATGTAGAGTTATCCCCCATTTGCCTACTTCATGAGTACTACTCTGAAACCACGTGCCATTCACACCCAAATATTGTTCGAACTTATTTGTAAGTCATCGGAAAAATCTTTGACAAAGCTTTCCAAATAATCCAAAATTATTAAATTCCAATGAGCAAACCCTCGTTTTATGGCTCAAAATTGAGAAAAAAAAATAAGCCCTAAAAGTTAGAAATTTCTTAAAAGATTCCAACAATCCCTCACATAAATGGATTGACTGAAAACATACATTTTATAATCCTACAGCAATCAAGAGTATCACAAAAACTTGTTATGTTGGGAAAGCTAGCTTGTATCTTTGGATTTTCCTTGATGAAGTACTATCGGATATACTTGCCAACTGGTAGACGCGATCCCTTGAACTATTTGGCGTTTTGTGTATACCAAGATAGTAATGCTCACACAATGCATTCCTTATGCCACTAATCGGTCCATTTGTTGAGTCCTTTTCTTGGCCTGGACAATGCCTAGTAATGTTCATCGAGTTCTCTAGATACTCAGCCGTAAGAGCATTCTCATAGAAGCAGTCAAACCTTATACTCGATATAGGCTATCGCTTATTAAGAGTATCCTACTATACCCCGCTAGCATACCGAGTCATAAGTATCATTAAAAGCTTAAACTTAACCTCAACAATATACAGGTCTTGTTACTCTTCATCCCAGAAATAGGTAAGGAATTTAACTACCCAAGTGACGTGGGAAACCTCCTCCCACAATTCTGTTGTCCCATTAAACGTAGTATATGAGAACTTCAGTACAATCTAGGTTGGGTCGTTATTGTATTAGTTTAATCATTTAATAGGCTTAAACCTATTTCCCTTGATGAAATATCAACTAATTCCTTTGATAACCAGATGATTAAAAGATTGGTTAAATTGCACAATACGTAATTGATAAATATCATACTATTTGCTAACAAAGATTGAAATGAGTTATTCCTCCTTTAAATATGTCGCGATTTTCCATTGTACATATGGTTTGATGCCCTACCGATAGCTGATTGACTGTCACAATGTATGCAGATTGTTGGCACTAGTTTCGACCATATTGGTACATTCTCAAGGAAGTTTCTTGGCCACTCAATTTTTTCAACAACTAAATCTAACACTATGAATTCCTATTCCATAGTAGATCTAACAATGCAAGTCTACTTCGATAACTTCTAAGAGATTGTCGCACCTTAAAGAATAAACACTTATCCCCTCAAGGATTTAGTGTCCTTGGAATCCGAGATCCAATTTACATCGGAGTACCTTTCAAGTACTTCTGGATATCTCATGTAGTACAACCCATAGTTAGCGGTATACCTTATATACCTAAGTACTCTAACTACCATTCTCTAATGCTCTTCTTTATGATTGTTTATATATCGACTCAATCAGTTTACAACATTAGCTATATCAGATTGTAAGCTATTCATGAGGTACATTAGACTGTCCGCGATCCGCGAATACCCAAGCTAGTTAACACTTTCTCCAAGTGTTTCTTGAGTTTTGATCCTATTTCTATAGGTGTCCTTGCTACAACATCACTCCGAGAGTCAAACTTTTCAAGCATTTTCTTAAAAAAGTAAGATTATGTTAGAGTATAGCCCTAAAATGTCTTAGTAATCTTCATCCAAGTATCATATTGGCGACTAATAATTCTTTCATGTTAAAGATGCACGACAACATTCTCTTGGTAACTTTGACATTATCTCAATTGACGATGATAATCATATCATCTGCATAAAGATATATGATAACATAATCTTTGTTATCACCTTTCATGTAGACCTATTTGTCATACTCATTGATTCGAAAATCATTCATCAATATTACTCAATCAAATCTCGCATGCCATTATTTAGGTGTTTGGTTAAGTCCATACAAAGACTAAACCAATCCACATACCTTATGTTCTTTACCTGGAACAAAAAACCATTCGAGTTGTTTCATGTAAATTTTCTCTTTTAGGTCTCCATTAAGGAGCACAGTCTTAACATCCATATGATATATCTCCAAATCATACAAATATGCAAAGTTATGATCATTCAGATACATGTCTTCCTCGATATTAGGGCATAAGTATCGAAATAATCTAATCCCTCATTTTGCTTGTATCCCCTTACTACAAACCTTGCCTTGTACTTGTCAATGGAACCATTCTCTTTCAACTTTTTTCTTGAAAACCCACTTGTAATCCAAAGATTTACACCCAAGTGCAAGATCTACTAGTTCCCAAGTGTGATTTTAAAGAGTATAATTTATTTCACTATTTACGGAATCTTTCCAATAAAGAGCCCATGGAGTGGACATCGCCTCTCCATATGTTTGTGGTTCCTTTTCAAATAAATACATTAGAAAGTCTAGCCTATATGAAGTTTCCTTCCTGTCTCTTTTACTTCTTTAAGACTCTTCTTCTTATTTTATTCTAGAAATACCCAGTACTTCATTATTGTCCATATAACCTTCATAAACATACTCATCAGTCCGTACGACTGTCTTTGATTTATATGGAAAGATACTTTCAAAAAAAGAAGTGTTTCGAGCCTCGAGTATCTTTTTGTGTGTATCTTAGAGTTATCCTACTTATACACCAAGAACTAATAAGCAGTATTATTTTTAGGATATCTGATGAATATACAGTCTACTGTCTTTGGTCCTATTTTAGTTATTTTAGGAATAAGAATAGGCACCTTGGCTAAATAACCCCAAGCCCTTTAATAGCTTGAGGTGCGACCATGCCACAATTTATATGGTATTTTGTCAAGCCTCTTGTGCGACAATTTATTGAAAATATAGTTGGCAGAGAGGAGAGCCTCCCCTTACAAATTATGGGGTAAATCAGAGCTAATGAGCATCATATTCATTATCTCTTTAAGCGTCTTATTCTTTTGTTCGGTTGTGCCATTCGATTCTGGCAATAGGGTATTGTAGTTTGATGAATGATTCATTATTGGCACATACTTGAGTAAAAGGTGATTCATATTCACAAACTCTATCGCTGCTTAAGATCTTAATATTCTTGCCTAATTGATTCTCAACTTCGTTCTTATACTGTATAAACATCTCGATAGCCTTATTTTTACTTCTCATTAAGTAAATATAGTAGTACCGAGTACCATCATCAATAAAGATAATAAAATTCCTTTTCCTACCTCTAGTTTGAACATACTAAAAATTACATACATCTATATATACCAATCTTCAAGGTTCAATATTTTGTTCAAACGAGTGAAACGAAGACTTATCCATCTTGGTCTCAACACAAGTTTCATACTTATGATCTTTATCAATATGAAACTTACGTAGTAAATCTCCAGCAATCAATTTATGCAAAGAATTTTGATTTCATGTCCTAATCTATCATGCCATAAATTAAACGACTCAATCGAAAATACAAATGCAGACCATTTATTGTAATTGTGCCTACCTTACGGACAATATCAACATCGATAGAATTGGCCTTTGGGGCCACAATCATTACATTTAGTTTAAACAAATTATTGCTTACATAACCCCTACCGATATAAAGCTCATTATTGGTGAGCACAACTTTATCGGATTCAGAGATCATACGGAACCTTTTCTTGTTTATAACAGATCCCGAAACAAGAATCTTGTGAGTATCTAGCATATGAAGCACGTCAGTTAGCGTTAGCTCCTTGCCCGAAGTCATCTTAAGAACAACAGTTCCCTTTCCCTCAACCTTAAAAGTCACAGAATTTCCCATATAACAATATCATAGCCGACTACTTTGTATGAAGTGAACATCCACTTATTAGTACAAATGTAGTGAATGGTGCTTGCGCCAACAAACCACTATTTCTAGTTATCCTCGATAAGGTTTACTTCTGATACAACAATAGCCAGATGCATATCATCTATATCAGAACAAAGATTTCCCTCAGCAATATAATCCAGATTCTGCTTGTTATTAACATTTTTATGAATCTGGCTACCCTCTTTACCTCTAGCATTAAGGCGGGAGGTACAGTCTATAGACATATGTCTAATCTTACCGCAATTGTAGTACTCCCCTTGGAACTCCTCCTTAGAGGTTTTCTTAGGAGAATACACATTATATAGGCTATCATTTAACTCATTGAGGATATAGCCATGGCATAAAAAATCGTCTTGCTTCCAAGCATCATCAGAGTATTACCTTGATCGTGCTTGCTTTGAGCAAGCAATGTATCATTAAAATAGTGGTTCGGTATAGGAGTCATAAGATAACGCATTTTAGGTTGCCATCTCTTAAAGGCAATACACTATGCTACTACATTGAGCCCAAATAAATAAAACAATTACGCCAAAGCCTTAAATAAAATACATCAATAATAAAGAGGCTACAGTGCAAAATAAATCTATAATCTCTAGCTTCAAAAGTATATATAACAAGGCATATGAGCATCTCTAGCATTCTTATAGGCCGCCTCCACACCTACGACACAGTATGAGCAAAAATATACAAAAGAAATGTATGAGTTAGGCTACTAAATAACATGATAAGCGTGATGATATGCGGTACCTTAAAAATGAAAACATGAATGTATAATATAGGCATGAATGCCACACTCATACCAACACAACTACACTCGCCAACATACTCCGCTATGACACAAAGATTAAAAGGTGGGACTATTATCTCTCGCATTTTAAAAACAAAGGCTATTACATAGTTCCTTGCTATGATTTGTCTCCTGTATGGTAATACCAATCATAGCCTTCATTGATCCACCTCCCATACGGTGTCGCCAATAAATGATAATTACCTGTATAGGTTTTTTTACTTTCACGGTAAGGCACCAAGCCTTGTCTATAATTTTTCCCACAAAAGTTGACACTTGTCCCGAAAAAAAAAATAAAAAGGGCTTAACCTCAGTTATGCAACACATGCCTTATTCTTTAAAATTTTGTTTCAAAACTTTCACATTTAAATCAATCTCGCATATAAAATAGCATTACTTAATCCCGCATGCTCGCAAAAAGGCATCGCCTTTATTTTCCCATATTTTCAACAACATTTAAACCCACATAATTGCTTTTTCAAAGCCAATGCATAAATCAAAGCCAATACTTTAAAACATCATTTTCAAGCCCTGCTTTAGAAATCATTTCCACTTTGCAAAATATCAAAAACCAAGCTTTTCAATGCCAATATGAATATGCGCTATACCAACGCATGAGTGAATGATATATATTCATCTATAAAATTCCTCATCTATGTCTATACATGAATATATGCTAACAAATATTAACTACATTGATATTCTACACCTATGCATGCTTGCACACTTAGCAAGTAAAGAATTTAACAAACTAATTAGCATATAAGTCATGAAACCAAACACGAACCCTAATCGAGTTACACAAGTTAAGGTACACACACAAAACTCACACTTATGTTATTATTTCATAGTCTACTCGTACCTCTAACACCAAGGAAACACTCTATAAGCCATACAATTGAAAACCCCCAAATTGCCTCTTCTATAGCCCACGGTTTGATATACTAGAAGAACTCGAATCAACACATACCTATAGAAGGAAAACGATTTACTCGTCATGAGGAAGAAGAAAATCAACTTTGTTTCAATGTACAAACAAGCAACGGAAACTAATGAATAGTAAATGGACGAGACAAGAAGCAAGACTTACCTCAAAAGAATGTCCTCGCTCTAAGGATCATGAATCTCCATTTTTTATCGACAAGCAATCAACGGATCTAGATGATATTAAGACTAAAAAATTGAAGACAACAACTCACCACTTCTCTCTCTATATAAAACCGGAATAGGGAAAGAAAATGAGAGAAAATGACTTGAAAAATGTGTATAAAGGCAATGGGCCCACTCTAAACTGATTATGTGTACTAGTACAGAGGTCCCATATACTGGTACTTAGCCCTGTGCCGATACCCAATCTTATGTGATTGCTTCCAGAACCTTCACTTTCAAGGGGCCAAAATGCTACCCTGTAAACCAGTACTCAGCCCTTGTATACTGGTATACTCCCCTGAAACCAAACTTCAACCAAAAATACGTACGAAAACTCCTCATAACCATACCACAAAGCTCAAAACTTATTCCCATACCTTCCACAATATAGCACAACACCTCACCATGTCTACAACACATGATATGAAATAATGACACTCTAATGCATATTCTAATATGTGTATAATATATATAATACACCACACTAACTTCACACACATCAACACATGTATATACCACGACAATGCCACACTTATATACATGAATGCTATATATTATATCAACATATAAATGCAAAAATTTATCTCAGAATTTTTGGAATGTTACATTTTCCCCACGTTAGGACATTTTGTCCCCGAAATTCACATGTACTACACATAAACAAAATACGTACTAGAATTCTCAAAGAGTTGTGGTAACTTCATTCGCATCTTAGTTTTACACCCCCACATCATCTCTTCATTCAAGTCACTTCTCTACCATACCTTCATTAGACGAATCGATTGACGTCTCAATACTTGATCTTTCATATCAAGAATTCAAATCGGTTTCATTTCATACGACACGTCTTTCTCAACATGTAAATCATCAAAGTTTATTGCATGTAAGGGATCCCGAATATACTTTCGAAATATAGATACATGGAAGATAGGATGAACGTTCGACAATTGTGGTGGCAGCGCAAGCTTATATGCCACTTAATCCACTGCTTCAAGAATCATGAAAGGATCAATATATCTAGGCAATAGTTTTTCTTTCTTGCCAAACCTCATAATCTTCTTCTTCAGAGACACTTTCAAAAATACATGATCGCCTAATTCAAATAACAAGACTTTTTCGCACATCTGCATACTTCTTAAAACAACTTCATGCCATTTCTAAATGTTATCTAATCAATCGCATATTCTCGGTAGTTTCTTGCAATATATCTGGATCGAGCAATGCGCTATCACCTACCTTGATCCAACAAACCAGAGAACAACATGGATGCCCTTAAAAAACTTGAAATAGAGCCATCTCGATACTTGAATAATAACTTTTATTATATATAAACTCTATCAAGCTCACCAGCTCTTCCTAATCACTACTAAAATCAAGAACACATGCCCATAGTATGTCCTCTAGAGTCTGAATAGTCCTCTCAGACTGGCCATCTGTCTGAAGATAAAGGGCCATACTTATCGCAAGAGTTGTCCCCAGAGCACTTGGAGATACGAATAAAAATGCAAAATAAAATGAGGATCACAATCCAATACAATGGATATTGGAGTTCCATGCAAGCGAATAATCTCATCGATATACTTCTGACAAAGGTTTTCAGCTGAGACGGTAGTACGTATTGGAAAAAAATATGCAGATTTCGTCAAACGATCTACAATAACCCATATAGCATCGCAACCCCATCTCGATCTTGGCAATCTCATAACAAAGTCCATCGCAATTATTCCCACTTCCACTCGGGAATGGGTGATGGATGTAACAACCCACCTAGACTTTTATGCTTGGCCTTAACTTGTTCATATGTTAGGCAAAGAGACACAAACTCCATGGCACCTTTCTATATACTGGGCCATCAGAAATGATATGCAACGTCATGAAACATTTTGGTACCCCTGGGATACATCATCAAATCTAATGATGACATTCCCAAAAACCTCTTCCCAAATAGAAATAGGCACATAGAAACGACTTTGGAAATGCAATTCGCGATCGTCAGAAATGGTCCACCGATCTAGACCATGCTCTCTAAGAACTAGCGCACAGTAAGCATCGGAATCATCATCAAGACACTATGCCTCTATTAACCGAGTAATCAAAGTCAGCTAAACTTAGATCATAAAAAACTCCGTTCTACCCTCCACTTCTACCATTTCCAAACCGAATTCATTCAACACCTGTATCATTTCTCACTCATTTACCACAAGGTACGCAATAGAACATCGAGTCTTATAACTTAGTGCATCCGCTACCATGGTCGCTTTCCCGGGTTGATACTTGAGATCAAAATTATACTAATCTAAGTACTCCATCTACCTCCACTAATGCATGTTCAAATCAAGCTACGTACATACATATTTGAGCGATTTGTGATTAAAAAATACCACAAACTTCTCACTGTGGAGGTAATGCCGCCAATATTTCAACGCAAATACAAGCACACCAAGCTCTAAGTTATGTGTTGGTATTTCTTTTCATGCACCTTCAACTGTCTCAATACATACACTCCTACCTTCTCAAGTTGCATTAACATGTAACCCAAACCCTCATTTGACATGTCATAATACACGATATAACCAAGACCCCACTCTGGAATGATAAGAATTTGAGCCGAAGTCAACAAATATTTCTAACACAAGAAAGACTCATTACATTGAGAATTCCACTCAAACTTCACCTCTTTATGAGTAAGCCTCATCATTAGGGCCGCCAAACGCGAAAAATCATGAACAAAGTGATGATAATACCCAACAAGACCTAGTATTAGGTTGTTCCGAATTATTAAAATCCTCAATTTTCGAAGGATCAACCACCACGCCACTTTTGGAAACAATATGTCCAAGGAATCGAACCTCCCACATCAAGAACTCACATTTTGAAAACTTGGCACAAAGCCGATGCTCTCTGCGAGTGGAAAGGACAACATATAAATATTCTTGATGTGCCTCTTAGGTAGGCGAATAAACAAAGATATCATCAATAAACACAACTACAAAATGATAGAGATACGATTAAAATATGCAGTTCATCAAATCCATGAATGCAACCAATGCATTTGTCAGATTAAACGGCATCATGAGAAACTTGTAGTGCCCATAACGAGTACGA
>MKEJ01017434.1:0-12571 GCA_001753735.1 Embelia ribes
TATTTAAGATTATATTCTTTGCATAGGCATGAGGTAATTTTGATTATATTCTTCCTATTATTTAGTTTATTAATTTTGTGGATATATAGTTTTGAATTTTTCATATCCGATTTAGAGAGTTTTCCCATGTTATATCATTATGTTGGTTTTGTTGGTGTTTTTTCTGTTATTTTTTCTTGTTATTGTTTACGCTACCTTGCCAAATTTACACAGAATACGAGAACGAATTTATCGAGTTTGATTGTTCGCATGATTCAATAAGGATATTTGCATTTGGTTCCCAACATTTCCATTTATTTTGGTTCCTGAATTAGATTTAATTCCTCTGTATATAGTTAATAGTCAACTAAGTTGGATGAATTAGTTTATAACCTATGATAATTATTCGTAACATGATCAAAACTTTTTATTTTTCAAACTTGGAAAAAATTAAAAAAGAATGAGTTATTATTATTATTATTGTATATTTATTATATTATATTATATTATATTATATTATATTACGGTGACTAGCTTAGTTTACTTTAATATTCCTAAAAAACAGCCATTTGACATCAAACTTGCGACTTGATGCAGTGAGTTTGATAAACTTGAAATTTAAAATTGCAAGCTTAATGAAATATGCTACACAAAATAGCAATGGTTCCACAGCTACCGAAAATAATACAAATGAATCAAAATTCATAGACGCACATTAAAAAAAATACTTAAAAGCTTAAAAGATGCAACCAGACAATCAGTTAACCAGATGTGTCTAGCCAACTTACAGGATCATAACTTGGGTAGAACACGACGCTAGCCCTATGACTAAGCGCATCAACCGCTGGCTTAGTTATCCCCGGGGAGCCGCTTGATGGCCTTCTCAATGACCCTGCACATGCCGAACAAGCCATTCCAGACACGGCGAAGGTGGCGCTCTTGTACAAAACGCGGCCGTTTCTCTCCTTTTGATGGTAAATACTAAAACAGGCCATAGGCAAGCACTTGGCCCCTATGTTTAGCTCTCTCATAACTAGTTTTCGTGTTGTTTAGTTGATTTAAGCGTATGGGGATTGGACTGAAATTAAAAGAAGCAAATTATAGCGTAAACTATTTGCTGAAAATGAAGGAGGGGGAGAGAGAGAGAGAGACAGGTTGTTGGGAGAGTTAATGGAGATTTACCGGTGAGATGATCACCGCCGTGATAAGTTTTCTGATTAAAAACCGAACAATGTTTGGCTGCTCAGCTTTTAAACTGAACAAATAAAAATAAAGTGATTTATTTATTTAAAAGCTACAACCGAACAAACATGTATACAATGTAACATACTAATGATTATAAGAACGGGGTAGAGCTACAAATTGTGTGGATATGAGTCTTGGATTGTTCAAGCTTAACTCGTTTGTATAGTGGAACTTTTTAGGCTTGATTTGGGCTCACGATATGCTTGGTTTGGATTTGGTTAACTTCATATCTATAAAATTTGGCTTGAGCACCGTTATGGTTTTGCAAGCTTGCTAGGATCGGCTGCATTCAATAGTCATCAATTGTTAAATTGGGTTATCGAACAATTGAAAAAGCCCGACTTTATGAATCTATTATAAAATTATCATTTAATAAAAATCTATTAGTATATATATCAAAAGCTCAATCTAAATTATACTTATTTAAGTACATATAATTATTCTTTTAATTTAAAGTTATATTTATTTTATAAATTAATCAAAATGATCAATGCCTTTAACAAGTTGAGTAAGGTGATACTCAAACTAAATTAGACTACATAAAAAGTCTTATTTTATTGTTCAACCTTAGCTCTTTTATAAATTGGCAAATTCAAGCCGATTCCGAATTTGTTATTTGATTTGTTTTAGCATAACTATCTTTTCGATTTCCATCACCCCTCTTTTTTTTTTATTTTTTAATTGGGCTTTCTATTTTTTCTTTCGCTAAGAATTTAAACGTAATAACATTATTATGTTACGTTATAAAGGCTATTAAGTACATTTAACAACATAAATTTTCGTACGTAAATGTAATAGTTTTGTTGCTAATTATAATAATTAAAACTAATAAGGCATTAAAAAAAAAACTAGTAAGGCATTATTATATGTACCATTTTGGTATACCGTTTTATTGTTATACTAAAAATATAAGAAATTTTATATTACATAAAAAGATGAAACAAAACTCAAAAGATGCAAACTAAAATTTTACAACGCAAAGAGATGATACAAAACTTGAAAGTTGCTAAATTTTATGATACTTGCATTTCATTTGAACTTTGAGTTGAATTTTTATTTAGAATATTGAATTTGTTATAACACAAGAGGACTGCAATCATAACTACTAGGTAAATATTCTTGAGCCTTTTATTTTGGAAATTAAAAAAAAAAACAAAAACAAAAATAAAAATGGGGCATAAGATAGAATAATAAGACCAGGCGCAATATCGAATAAATTGTGGGCCATCTTCTTAAAGGCGTTAAGTTAGTTTGGGTCACTTTCGGTTGCGGGCCCCCACTGTTTGCCGCTATCTTGGGCCTTTTAAAACTAAATCATTATATTTCCTGCGCTAATAGTAATATGGATTTATTGGATTGCAATTTTTATTTGTGATTAAAAAAAATTGGATATATCAAATTTAAAAATTTTTAAATTATTTATGCCAAAATAATAATAAACTAAACAATATTTGGTTTTTAAACAAAAAGGTTGAAAAGCTGAAGTTCATATAAGTTACAACTAAACAAACCTTAATACTGACTTTGTGGTTTCATTTTTTAAACAAATAAGTCAATTTTTTTATGAATAAAAAGAATATATTTAAGTTAAAACTTCTAACTTATTTATGTCAAAATACTAAATAAGTTCATGTTAAAAGCTGCGTAACCAAATGCATTTTAACTTCTATGGGAAAAAAATCAAAAAATTATGGTTTAAAATTGCAATCAAATAAGTACTACAAGTTTCTTTTTATTTCAAAAAAAGTTGGAAAAAGTGATTTCCTTGTCACAAATAATGTACAATATTAGATTATTAAAAAAAAGATAATGTACAATATTAGCAGATCAATCATCGTGTATGCACTAAATGTATCATGCGGAAAGTATATATTTTTTATGAATCAATTTTATTTTTTTGGCTCATTTAAAAAGTAAGGCAAACCAATTAAAGAAATTAAAATGCAATCAATTTTTTCTTTCCAGTCCTCTGCACCACTATTAAAGTTGTGTAGTAATGCTCTCCAGATCGGTTCACAAAGAGAATTATTAAAGGGGTCAAGACCAAGAAAATTATTTTAAATAAATCACCTTTATAATCCCAATCCTATATTTTCAGTGTGGCAAACATATAATTTTCTAATCTACATAGTCAAGGCATATACTAAAAATGAAAAATTAAAATAATAATAAAAGTTTAGTGGGAGCACTCTTTGTTTTTTGCCAAATATAGATGGTATAGTACAAAAGAGAAAAAAATAAAAATGTTAACTAAAATAAACAGAAAGTCCATTATAATTCTACATTGTACCGTAAGAGTTTCGTTCTAATATACTCGCCCATAATATTTTAGGCCAGTGGGTCTTGGTAATCAACAATTTATTTTTGTACATAAATTAGGGGTATTCATACAACCACTCAAACCGATCAAACCGCCCGAATCAAATCTAACCGAAAGGAAACCGAACCAAACCGATTAGCTATGACTTGGTTTGGTTTATAAAATTCTAGACCCATCATGAATGGTTCGATTTTTTTATTTTGGAGTAAACCGAACCACTAAAATAGAATTGACCTGCAATATTAATATATATCTATAATGACTAGAATATATACATTAAAACAAATGCCTAGTTGAATTATTCCATTATGTTGTGATAGAAATGTGAAGTATGGATGTTGATGAACACGTTGCGTATATTGAAAAATGATTCTCAATTTTTGCTATTTACTAGAGATTTTTGATCTTTGTTTTTAAGACTATTTTTAATATTTAATTATTTATTATATAATTTTGAATTTTAATTAGTTTGTACTTTGCTATTGAATAATAATCGTGCATATCTTTGATTATGTTAAAGTTGCTTCAGACTTTTTTTTATGGGTATAAATGTTACTAATTTATGTAGTGTCATTGTCGATATAGTTATTGTTGGCTATGTGATTCGTTCATCTTCAAACCGATCAAACCGCCCAAACCAAACCGATAAGTTTGTTTTGATTTTACTTTTTAATTTCATTCAAACCAAACCGAACCGAACAACTTATTATTAATTGATTTGGTTTCTATTTTTAACACACAACCGCCCAAACCGAACCACGAATACTTCTAATAAAGTCAACTAACGAATAACTATTAGCAACGAAGCTATTGACGTGGTTTCCATATACATTAACTGGCGTGGCTGAGCCGCTTCAAGCAAAACCCTTAGCTGGTTTTCACAAACCGTGGATGTACATGGAACCTTACTCGTGCAAGCATCACTTGCACGCCCCATCAACATTAAAATTTCAAACCTCAATGAGTCAGTTAAATACTATATTCAATCACACATAATCGAAATTTTTAGATCTATTCTGTTCAAATGGCTGAAGTACTTGGAATTGATTTAATCGTTGGATCAATGTAGATATCATGATCTAGAATATTTTTGTCAAAATATGTGACCTTTAAACGCAACCAGTTCAAATGATACATGACAAAAATTTTGACACGCATAATCAAAGAGTATCTCATGGGTATGTCTTTTGACACACTTAATCAGTGTGTATATCGGTGTATGTATATGATACATATACATATATACATGTATATGTATCATTTTCAACTAGAAGCATGCATCCTCCACCTCATCAAAGCTGTGGCTTATAAAAGGACTCATTCCTCTTTCATATTTGTTCATTGAAATCGATAAACAACTTTCCAACCAACTTTGGAACATAAAGAGTTTCACATGGGTAACTTAGTTTATGCTTTGTTAGCCTCCATGGTTGTTCATTTCATATGCCTCCCAAATGTAATGGTGCATTGCTCCATAAAAACATCAATGTGTAGCCAAACTCCCTACCCTCACCTTTGCCATTCCCAAGTTGCTACTAAGCCTCTAGGAACACTTGAAAAAATCCCATTTGATGTCCGTAACTCTGCCCTCAAATTTTCACTAAATCAAGCTCAACTAGGCCACAGCCTCATCCAGGTTGTAGACGTGAGCTCGTTCAGTGATCGGGTCAAACTGGCCTGGTCTGACTGCTTAGAGCTCTCTGATGACACGATTAGCCAAATTAATCGTGCTCTTCTCTCCAATGATTCAACTAGCTCCCAAATATGGCTAAGCGCTGCCATGACCAACCAACAGACGTGCAAAAATGGATTTCTTGATTCTAACTTATCTTCTCATTTACAATCATTTCCCACCGCTTTTGGTGATTTGTCGAAGTTGCTAAGCAATTCCCTTGCCATAAACAAGGTAACACTTCCATCAACGGCCACTAAACGAATCCATAGTAGGAGGCTTATTTCCTATGAATTTCCGGAATGGGTTTCGAAAGGTGATCATAAGCTTCTTCAATCGCCAAAAGGTGCAGTGGTAGCAGACGTCGTGGTGGCTAAAGACGGTTCGGGTGACTATAAGACCATATCAGAGGCAGTGGCGGCATCCGTCAAGGAAAGGAATGGGACGAAGAGGTTCGTTATTCATGTGAAAGCCGGAGTGTACAAAGAGAATGTTGTGATCAAGAAAACAATGAAGAACTTGATGCTTGTTGGGGATGGGATTGACGTTACAATTGTTACCGGGTGTAAAAATGTTCAAGATGGATCCACCACTTTTCGGTCGGCAACTTTTGGTAAGTTGTGGATCTTATCTCACTTTCCTAATAATTTTGGCAGCAAAATCAACTAGCATATGTATTGCTTAAATTCAAAATATCTATTTTTACCAGATAAAATTTTCATAGTAATTTAATAAATGACCTGCTTATAAGAAATTATAAACCAACCACTTCATAGGCGATCCATATTTCTCCATTTTGAAAAAGCAAGAAAGTACTTTAGTTTTTAAGTGAAATAGTGAAATTTATCTCGGAATAAAGTCCCAATTCACAAATTTACCTATATGAACAAAATAGTATTTTTAGGAAATGTATCTTTGTTCAAATTCACCTTTCAACCGTAATTTTGTGCATTTTAATCTCATGCCAAACATGTTGCAGAAATTCCAAGCAAGTATTTTTACTAAATTTTAGGCCAGTATTTTCAATAAAATAATTAACAAAACATAATTAATTAAGCACACTACTTTTGAATAAAATAAATCATGTAACCTCCTAGAAAAGGTTCAAATAATGAGTAAATGACTAACTAGACGAGTCTTACTGTGCTACGTAATACAGAATTATCAGGGCATGAAATTTTGTATCATGCCAATTATATATAAATTCATAAAATATTTATATACACGCGTAAACTTATTTGTCAAGTTGTTACGAAAGGAACAAAATTGCTTGGCAAATAGTTTTTTGGACTTTCATATTTGTTATATCATTCTATTTGTCAAATAATAGTTTAGACAATATCTTAAGACCTGCCATGCATCATTTGAATATTTCTTTTATTAGTTGTACGCGTCTAGTTAGAAAACTCCATTTGGTGAGGAAAACTAGTTTTTTTGGGGGAAATTGTTTCAATTAGAAAATTTTGTGTTTTCAAAATTTGCACGGACAACTTACTTCCAAAAAGTTTACATAATATTAGGAATCTAGGAAATAGAAATAAAATAATTGATCTTTAATCTTTCCTTAAATGATAATTGTATTTTTTTTCATATAGCTTAAAGTATTTTACTTGAAATTATTTGACTATCTTTGAAGTTACAATTCCAATTTCACACACACATATATATATATATTTGATTCTTAATAATATCTGAATTTACCATTTTCCCTATAATTTTTAGGGGCTCGTTTCGTGCTTTAGTTTAACTATACCCTATAATTCCGTCTGTTCTCATTTCTATGTTGCAAAATAAACTTGCAAATACGTATATATATATGCACGAGATTACAATCAATTAGTATTATGTGGCATTACATGCATAATGTTATCATCAATGCATGTTATTGCATGTTCTTCCAATTATGCAAACAAAATATTTTTTTTAAAAAAATAAAACCAGAAATAATAAAAATAAAACCCGAAGGTTGGCGATTATATAAAGGTTTTGCCCTCCTTACGCCATGAAATACTTAACACAAAATCCATATTTTGCAACATAATAATGTGGCATAATAGTATTCTCTGTTGTTGCATGCATTAATTAATTAATTAATTATTTATTTGTTTATCTATTTTGAGAAGTAAAAACAAGAAATAAGGATAGCAAATGCCGATACTTGATCTGTCAGCTAAATGTGAACTCGTTGCAGTACCATACATGTTTTTTAATTTCTTACAAGCTATCCATTTCATGTTGAACAGCCATCTCCGGTAGCGGCTTCATCGCCCGTGACCTGACATTTGAGAACACTGCAGGCCCACAGAAGCACCAGGCAGTGGCACTCCGGTCGGGCTCCGACTTCTCCGTCTTCTATTGCTGCAGCTTCAAAGGATACCAAGACACTCTTTACCTCTATGCGCAACGCCAGTTCTACCGCCAGTGTGACATCTACGGATCAATCGACTTCATATTTGGAAACGCTGCTGCAGTTCTTCAAAACTGCAACATCTACGTACGAAAACCGCTGCCAGACCAAAGAACCACAATCACTGCCCAATCAAGGTCAAATGCAAATATGAACACGGGGTTCGTTATTCACAATTCAATAGTCACTGCCAGTTCAGACATGAAACCAGTTCAAGCTTCTTTCGAGAACTACTTGGGCCGGCCGTGGAAGAAGTATTCGAGGACAGTTTACATGAAATGTGTTTTGGATGATTTGATTAGACCGGCCGGTTGGCTTCCATGGAGTGGAAATTTCGGGTTGAGTACCTTGTATTACGGGGAGTATATGAATACAGGGGCAGGATCAGGTACGAGTGGGAGAGTGAAATGGCCGGGGCATCATGTGATAACGAGCCCAGCTGAGGCAGGAAAATTTACCGTTGCAAACTTTTTGGACGGAAATGATTGGATCCCGGGCACTGGAGTGCCGTTTATATCTGGTCTCTGACTCAGCTCAATTCTTAGGTAGAGTCGGTCTTAACTATATAGTCATGTTTTCTAAAATTGTGAAAACATTTGAAAGGAAAATTACTTGTTGTATTCAAAGATTTCCCAATGTGAAATGTTGGTGGATGGATTGGGTTCTTGCTTATTGAAAAAGTGTGCTATAAGAAAGTTTAGTCTTTTCTTGGGAAGGAAAAAAAATCAAGGTATAACAATAGTAGCAAAGTTAAATAAAGGCACATATTATCATTTCATTGGGCTTGGATTTAGGTGATAAGTATGAACTTTGAGTCGCATACTCAAAAGTAAATTGTACACTGGTTTAAGATAAATAAGATCAATATAATTGTGGGTGAATATGTTTGGTTAATGCATGTTTATGATGGTTATTTGATTGTTTTTAACCAGAATTATTTGTCCGCAAACCCATATTTAATTTTGGCACTCAATCGATCCCTAATCATACTTTTTACTTGCACATTGATCACTTTAAAACCATGTACATGTAACCATTCGGACATGGCAGCTGACTTAATATCTCAAGGGCAGTTCACTCCCCACATATCTATCGCATGAGTTATAAATGTGTCGACATTATTGACCTTAAGGAAGTACGTTGTCTTACCGCATCCTCACTTCTGAACCATTCCCCATGAACATTAGCAACACTAACTATGAACCCATTATAAGATAAAGTCAATATGTTACTCATATCAAGTTGTAAAATGTTCCATAAGCAATTATCAAGTTGTAAAATTAAAATTTTTGAGAAAAAAAAATGAAAACATCGCGATATCGCAAATTCTCGCCACATCTCATTCTACAGCATTCACATCAGAGCACACATAAAAAAAATATATTATAGCCTGCTTACCAGATAATATCAACAACATAAAAACCAAACTTCAGGTTTACATAAACCAACAAGATATATCTTGATCAAAATAATATTACATCTTGTTCTAGTCTCGTCAAGTGTAATCATCTAAAGCCACTTGAGGTGACAACAAGATCTAGTACAAATATCTATCTTCGCTAGGGCCCAAAATACACATTATTTCTACACGCCTCCAAATAAATACAACATGAATAATGAGGCTACACAAAATAAATCAAGAACAAGTTTGCAAAAATATGTACATCAACGCACGTCCAATCTCAAGGACAGCCCTCGCTCGCCTCCGCACTTGCATCGCAATTTGAATATAATATGAAAAGAAAAATGTACGAGTTAGCCTTTTGAATAAAATGATAATTGTGATGCTATGCGGTGTCTCAGGTATACCATGAATGCACATATTTAGATATAAATGTGATGCAAATAAAGCCAACACAAGCACACCAACACAAAGACCCTCAACAACACAACCCGACTACAATGCAAATAATAAGGTGAGACTAGTATATAGTTTCGTTTTAAAATATACATATGATCCATCACCCACTCAGTGAATCAATCAAAGCCTCACTGACCAGCCTTTCAATTCAGTGAAGCGATCAATAGTAAATCCCTGTACAGGTTTCCCGCCTTTCATGGTAAGGTGTCGAGCCTTTTCTTTAAAGTTTATCTTTCCACACAAATTAGTCGACACTTGTCCCGAAAAAAAAAAGGTTCAAATGACTCAACCCAATGAATGCAACTCACACATTTATTCTAAAAATTTCACTTTAATTCAACAATGCTCTTTTCATAAACAGCATAACCTTCACAAAAAGGCATTGCCTTACTTCAATTTCACCTCGCAACATATCAACACCATTGCTTTAAAATCATTTTAACTATGCAACATATCGCTATCAATACTTCACTTTTCCAATTCATTTACAACGTTCCACAACTCCCCATGATTATATGATATGTGCATCAATATGAATCATGTTCCTTCTCTTATATATACTTAAAATTCAAAGTAATAATCGAAAGAAATTTTCATAAATAGTACGTAATCAAACATATAAACTAACACGAAAGTTACACATTAAGGTACACATATAAACTCACACTTATACTATCATTCTATAGATAACTTGTACCTATAAATGCATAAATAGTCAAAAGCATCTTGTCAAAAAGCCCCAAATTCCCCCTTCTTCGCCTCTTCGTTTGATCTAGGAGATAAACACGCATCGGAATAAACCTAGTAGAGAAAACACTCTACTCAACATGAGGATTCATACACGAACAATGCATGAAAATTGAGGAATAGTGAATGAATGAGATATAAAATGAGACTTGCCTCAAAATAATCTCCACACTTCAAGGATCAAGAATCCATACTTGGTTTTCACAAACGAACTCGGGAATTAGATAAAATAGGGCTCCGAACTCTAGAAATGTATTTCGCCCCCTCTCTCTCAATATCAAACTTTGTTAAAAAATTTTATAACAAAAAATGATATTCCACACCACTTAATGTTCAATCAAACCTTAGTTGGATAGATCCAACCATTTTTAGATCAATTTGTTTCTACTTTTGGATCGATCTAACAGTTAGTTAGATCGATCGGACCTAGGGAATTGGACTATCACCCGAGCCTACATTTTGGATTGATAACTTCCAAAAAATATTTGTAATTATCACTAGACACTAATAAAAGTGTTTCGAATATGTTATAACGCCGTTTGAGTACCTAAAACTCAATTTATGTGACGTTACATGATTACTGATGAATCCAAACACAACACTGCATTTACGCTACTTTGCAACATGAAATCAAGTTCCCACACTCATCACATCACATCACATCAAAATACCCCGCTATGTCTACAACATCGATAAACTAATAAAGGATATATATGCATAAGGTCAAAGGACTATGCGTATCAATGGACAACTCGTCAACATAACAAATAACTCAACACATTATGCAACTTTACTCTGTGCCATATTATGACCACGTCATAAATACAACAATAATATTATAATGAAATACATAATATTATTATGTACAAAAATCAACTCGGAATTTTTGGGATGTTACATCCTCCCCACGTTAGGAAATTTCGTCCTCAAATTTTGCATGTAGTATATAGAAATAAACATGTACCGGAATTCTCGAAGAGCTCTGAAAACTTCACTTGCATAGCATCCTCACATTCCGAAGTCATCTTTTCACTCGATCTACTTCGCCACAATACCTTCCCTAACCGAATAGACTTTTCTCTCAACACTTGTTCTTTCATATCCAATATTTGAATTGGCTTCACTTCATAGGACATATCTTCTTCAACATGAAAATCATCAAAATTGATCACATGTGACGGATCCCGAATATATATCTTCAACATCGACACATAGAAAATGAGATGAATACTTGATAACAAAGGTAGCAACACAAGCCTATCAGCCAGTTCACCCATCACTTCTAGAATTAAGAAAGGACCAATGAATAGAGGAGATAATTTTCCTTTCTTGCCAAAATGCATAATACACTGCTTCAGATATACCTTCAGAAAAACATGATCGCCCACTTTGAAAGATAAAAGATGATAATGCACATCCTCATAGCCCTTATGATGACTTCGAGTCATTTCCAAATGTTGTCTAATCATTCGCGCATCCTCGGTCATTTCCCATACTAAATTAGAACTAAGTAATGCACCATCACTAACCTCCCCCAAAAAATAGGGGAATGACATGGACACCCATTCAACACTTTGAAAGAAACCATCTTGATGCTCGAATGATAACTATTATTACATGCAAACTCTATCAAGCTCACATTCTCCTCTTATCTACCACAAAATCAAGGACGTATGCTCGAAGCATGTCTTCAAGAGTTTGTATTGTCCACTTGAATTTGCCATCCATCTGAAGATGAAATGATATGCTCATCAAAACATTAGTCCCTAAGGCCTTTCGGAGACTCAACCAACATCATGAAATGAAATGAGGGTCATGATCTAATACAATAGAAATGGGAGCCCTATGCAAATGAATGATCTAATCGATAAACATTCGACAAAGCTGCTCAATGGAGTTGGTAGTAAGTCTCGGAATAAAATGAGAAGATTTAGTCAAACAATCAATGACAACATAGATAGCATCACAACCATAATTTGACTTCGGCAAACTGACAATAAAGGCTATTGTAATCTGCTCCCACTTTTACTCGGGAATGGACTACGGATGAAACAACCCATGAGGACACTTGTGTTCAGCCTTCACTTGTTGACATGCCAAACAATGCGAAACAAACTGTCGGGCCCCCGAATCCCAAGCACCCGGGACCCGGGGTCGCGATGTGATGTACTATTCCCAAACCAAGATTAAGAGCAAAGATAAAAGAAATAACAGACAGTGAAGTGCCGGTATCAAACAATACCCGAGCGCAAGAAGAGTGTAGTAAGATAGTACCTCGAACAACTGCCTGTCCCTCCCGATCAGAAGTATGCTCATCAATCGCAAACTGGCGCGCAGAAG